>JABXWE010002255.1:0-68420 GCA_014611495.1 Limonius californicus | reverse complement strand
AATGGTATGATGAGGAGTGCAAAGCAAATTTTAAAATATTAAAAAAGAAAAGGCAAAATAAAATTACGAGAAATAGTGAAGAGAATATACAAAAGTATAAGAAAACAAAAAAGAAATGAAGAAAATAAGCAGGAAAAAGAAAAGGCAATATAATGAGAATAAATTGAGGGAAATACAAGGAAAATTTGAAAACAAAGAAATTAGATCATTTTACAAAGAAGTAAAAAAGAAAGAAAGAGGATACCAAAGCAGAAGTAAATATATAAAAAATAATCAGGGAGGTAAACCGGGTGAAATAGTGGAAATATGGAAAGACTACTTTAAAGAGCTTCTCAATGGCAATATGCAGGAGGAACAGAAAGGGGCAAATATGCAAACGCAAGATAGAGCGCAAATAGAGCAAATAGGACAGCCAGTAAAAGAAGAAATAGGGGAAATATTAAAGAGATTAAAAATAATAAAAGCCCAGGAGAAAGTAATATAACAGGCGAAATGTTGAAAGACGGAGGCGAAGCATTAGAACAAGAAGTATACAAACTGGTTAAAATAATATGGGAAGAAGAAGAAATGCCAAAGAAATGGTCTAAAGCACTGATAGTACCACTGCACAAAAAAGGGGATAAGCTAATATGCGAGAATTACAGAGGCATTGCACTGATAACAACTTATTATAATGTGCTAGTACAGTACTAAGAAAAAGGTACTGTTTATAGATTTTAAACCGGCATATGATAGGATAGAAAGGGGTGCACAGTACAAAGTAATGAACACTCTGGGAATACTAAGTAAATTGATAAAATTGATAAGAATGACGATGGAAAAATCGAGTAGCGCGGTGATATGGGAGGGATCAGGAGATTTTGAGATAAAGAAAGGGCTTAGGCAAGGGGATCCAGTGTCTACCGTTCTATTCAACGCTCGGAGAAATTGTCAGGAAAAGTGGGATAAAATAAAGGAACGATATACAATAATGAACACCAATGTATGACGTTCGCAGATGATGTGGTCTTAATAACGAAAACAATAAAAGAACTAATAAGAATATTTAAAAAGATAGAGGAAAAGCAAAAGAAGCGGGGTTACAAATTAACGAAGAAAGGACGAAGTACATGATAATAGAAAAAACAGATAAAGCAGTAAAGAGCGAGTTAAAAGTAATGAGTAGTACATAACTTTGTATACCTAGGGGTACAAATTGAAGAAAACGGGCAAGAGGACCAGGAAATAAAAGCAAGAATTGTAAAAGGAAATCAAAAATATGTAGCCTTAAGATCATTACTGAAATCAAATTGGTGTCGAGAAATACTAAAATAAGGATATATTCTGAGGCCAACAGTAACTTATGCGTGGGTGGTAAAGCAATCAGAAAGCGATCTATTAATAGATGGGAGAGAAAGATACTGAAAGCTATCTATGGCGGGACAAGAACAGAAGAAGGTTGGAAAAGAAAAACGAATAAGGAAGTAGAAAAATTATACAAGGAACCTAGAATATCTATATACAGTAAACCACAAAGAATCAGGTGGCTAGGACATGTAGAAAGATTGCAAGGGGATAGAATGTCCAAGATAGTGCTGTACAGAAAACCAATAGGCAAAAGAAGAAAGGGGAGACCACGGAAAAGATGGCTGAAGAAGGTACAAGAAGATTTGAAAACTATCGGAGTTGGAAATTGGAGGAACAAAATAATAAATAGAGAAAAATGGAGGGGAATACTTACGAAAGTTTATGTAATAATTATGTACTATATATGCTAATGTAAGTAGTGGCGTCGCTGACGAAGTTATACTTTATATCTTATGACGTGTTATATGTATTTATCCAAATGGTTACGTATTATCTACTTGTTATTGTATATGGTTCACAAGCTTTGGGATCTATTATCGCTATTATATAAAATTAGTGTATTTATGTATAAGTAGTTATTCGAAACAATAGCTTAGCAAATATAACTAGCTATATAAGTAGATAATGTGTGCGGCATGTTTAATCATGATTCATTCGGGAGGTAGTCAACTGGCAGAGGTAGTTTCGTAAAGGCGCCTACGTCGAATTATTATTATAAATGTTACATCAATGCCAAGATGGCATCGGCTGACTTTTACGCGGGGGATTGGCAGAGATGGTCTCGTAAAGGCGCCTACGTCGAATTATTATTATAAAGTTACATCAATGCCAAGATGGCATCGGCTGACTTTTACGCGGGGGATTGGCAAAGGTGGTCTCGTAAAGGTGGCTACGTCTAATTATTATTATTATAAATTTTACATCAATGCCAAGATGCCATCGGCTGCCTTTTACGCAGAGCATTGGCCAACGAAGTTTTAACTATCCCTAAAGCATGTGAATGTCAGAGAGGCTGGCTGGACGTAGTTCAATTGCCTGGATTCCGCTGGAGGATAAGCGAACCAGAAAATATGCATAATTGTAGTAATTAATCTATGATTACGAGTGGCTGCTACCACAGCAGCTAGCCGGCAGGGGAGCTTCCGTATCCTGTTTGAATCTAAATCCAGGATAGAGGGCTGGAGGACCTTCGGTGAGTACATCTGCCCAATATTTATTGAGAGATCAGTGTGTTTTATTATCTTCTGCATGTCACCTGCCTGTCGCCCCAGTGAGTTCTAATCGTATCCGCTGTTTGCTTACGCAGGAACTATATAAATGAAATGCAGAAGCCCTGCAACCATATTTAAACATAAAATCCAATGCTTTTTATACGCTCTCCGTAAGGTCGATCCTAAGAAAACTCTTTTCGATATTAGAGACAAAATTGATTTTGATAGTTTAACTCAAATAGACCCACTATATGCATATCAATTAGAACACGTAACGCATACATAGGAGGCACATAATTTTCGAACAAAATTTTAAATGAATATGTAAACTTGTAGTGCAAGTGCAATGCTATGACAAGTTGATTTAAGCTCAATAAGTGAACGAGTTTAAAGATATTTCTGTTAAAAAAGAATTAGCAATGCCGTTTTGTATTATTTGCGGAGACCAATGCAAAAGCTTAACAGCATAGAATACAAATACCATGCCATACTTTTTTTCAGTACCTTTTGCCATATCACAAGTGTTGTAGCAAATCAATAAGATTGCACTTTCAGTCACTTTAGCATCGAGTGGTAGGTGAACATTTATTATTTAAAAATAATCAACATGCGTCTATTCGTTTCATGAAATATTTAACAATTATTTCCCTGAAACTGATAAAATATTTTCAGGGAACTGTTACCTTTTCTGTTATTACTGAAGGTCTGTTATACACGTATATGCATTTACAAATATTGTTCTTAGAGTATTTTACACTCTTTAAAAAACAATTGACTTTAGATAATTTACTTGAGCATATTTATGATTTTTTGATGATTCTATTTTTTACCTACGTACAATACTGGAATTTTAAACACCCCCAATTATTATTCATAAATCGTAACATCCATAATTCTAGCCGAAAGCGGATAAAACCATGAAAATTCTATAGTTGTATTTTGTACAAATAACAAGATTCGGACCTAGGAAACCCTAAACATAAGGAAAAATTTTGGAAAAATAGGAAATTAAAAATTGACTGTTCGCACTGTAATCGTAAATATCTTGGGCAAACTAAACGTAATATTATGACTAGATTTAAATAACATGTTGCACACTTCAAATATTATAAGTTTGATAAGTCAGGTGTTGCCTGCCATCTTTATAAAACAGGGCACCGTATAAATTTAGAAGATCTAAAATTGTTAAAGGAGGTGTCCCCAAATAAGAGCTTTCATACTGCGAAAAACAGGAGGAATATTTTTAAATCAGGTAGAGGGCCCCTACCTAACTCAGATTTAATTGCTTTGTTGAAAATAATTCCTTAATGCGTTAGTCATAACGAACCCTAGCGGAGCTTTAATAAGCCTTTATTTGTTAGTAGATTAGCATTGAACTTCTATTGTTGACATGGTAAAAAATCTGTCTTCAGATGTATTCCTCAGCCAGTGTTACTTTATACTGTATAATCCAAGCTTCTGTATATATAAGACGTATTTAGGTGGTGCAAATATCGTGGCGAGGGCTGAGGTGGCTCAGTGGTTAGACAGCCAGGCTTTGGATGTAATAGTCCGAACGCTTCTCGGTTCGAATCACTCCAGGGGTCAGAAATTTTTCCAATTCCCTGGGCGGTCGATACTGGGCCCGGTCTCCATTTGCCATTGAGGATCAAATTAATGGCACTCCTCGTATTATGGTCGCACAAGAGGAATAACAGGATCATATACACAAAAATACACCACACACCAGGCAGGTTCAGCACGGTTACGCACCAACACGGTAACCTGTAGAGTCGGGTTCTGTTGTGCATAGCACAAACTAGCTTAGCTTTGCTTCACACCGCCTCGACGCTGTGCAAGCGGTACAAACGAGGATCACGATTATGATGAAATAAGGAGTTTTTTTCAAATTTTTGTACCGAAAATATAATTTTAATAATTTGTTTTTTATAAAAATTGATTTTGCAATATTATATGAATACGCTTAATATAACATCCAATGGTTGCTAATAAGAAATACAAAATTAGACATATAAATGTGCAGTCTCGTTCTCAATTCGAATGCAGTCAGCAAACACGACCCATTTAACTGTTTTTCTTCAACTATGCCAATGCAATGTTTTCATCGCCGGAACAACGAAATCAGCTGAAATTTGCCAAATTTTCTTAAAATACACGGGTTTTAACGGCGCTGCTTGTGTCGAGGTTACGCGCTTCCGATTTTTCATTTCATGCCATCCGTTTTTTGACAGCAGACATAGAGGGGGAATTAACGCGAAACACGGGACATAAGTTATTCTAAACACGCCATAACATAAATAGGGCTGTAAAATTCTTGCAAGACAGTTATGGACTCTCGGTATACATCGTGTCAACGCTTCAATATCTAAAGCCTAGTTATGAGGCAAAACAAAATCGCGAATTATTAAATATTAAACTAAATTACGTGCAGGATCTTATTTGCGTGACACCTATTTGGCCAACGCTGGCAATACGTAGATCTGAAAATTTATTGTGTAAACATGACAAAGAACGGAAAAACTCTTATTTGTGACGGACTTACTCGCGTACTTTAACCAAAACATGGCAAACGACCAAACAACATGCACTTTGTTCCACTACAGAGTGTTAATAAAATATAACACAAAAAAAAATTTATACCTATAAAAAAAGCCAAAAAATTATGAAGAAGAAAATTACGAAAATTTTACGTTCCAACAACATAGTCAGAACTTATAAAAGAAGGCAAGTTTTGGTCATTCTACGAATTTTCGACAGCGAAGGTTCGATTTAATAGAGTTAGTACAGTACCATATCTAAAAACATAGGATCGCTCGTTCATGCATTTCTATTTAGGCCCCCAATAAATCTTTTTACATGAGCCCTAAATAGAAACCGGAACCCAAAAAGAAAACCTCCGAATGTAAACTTTTCGTCTGCATTTAAATCTATTCCCTTGACAAGTGTTGTTACTCCTGTTTGAGATATTTTTAAACGCAGCAGACAGAACGGAAGGCGAGTGTCGTTTTTCAATATATCTTCGTCTGTAAGCTCGACGTTGAAAGCTCGGAAAGCTCAAAGTAAGCTTGCTTTATTTTTATTTGGGTATTTAATCTGATGCTGGCACTCCACGCTTTGTATTGGAATATAGCTTGAAGGACACGAGGACGTCATTCCGCAGGATGGGATTATTTATTTTGTTGCAAATTGTTTTCGACATAAACGATGTTTATTAAAAAAATGGAAGTCACTTCTATGGGCGCTTATTGTAGAAATTTATAGTTCAGCCCAACCATGAGTAACGAACTACATAGGTATCTGACTAACCATGTTGGAAAAGCGACTTCTAGAAGAACTCTCTGTACCTTAAAAATATTATCATAAGAATCATTTAATGAAATAACAATTTTGTACAAAGATTCTTAAATAGTTAATATTACGAACTGGGTTGTTATTTTATATAATTTCACAAATATTTTACAAAAACAGTTCTTATAAGTATGATTCTTCATAAATAAAACCTTAAAACATATTGCTTCCAGACTTTGTAACAGAACTACTTTCCAAATTTGTCCAGTACTTTTTCAAGGGAAGGTTTTCTATAAATGGATTAGCATTTTTCTATTTTTGTCACTCATATTCTTCCTGGGAGCTTCCTAATAAGACTTTCAAGGGCATTTACCAAATCTTTCTCATAAGAGTTTCGCTTTTTCTTCATAACAAAAGAAAAGTCTATTTTAAAAAATCACTAAATAGAAGGTGCGGAGTTGCAAAAACTGATTTTCTCCAAAAGATCTTATTTTTTGAAATGTTATTGCAAAAATTGATTATCATAACTTTTTGCACTCCTGAAGAGCATTTTTATCTAAGGTTTATTTTTTATGTATTATTCAGGATAATTAATATTTATGAACGTACTAAGGGTACTTCTTAACCTAGATATATTTTATGTATTTTGAAAACGTTTTTCTAATGTTTACCATGAAAGGGTTTCGCAATGAGTCTTTCTAAGGCCTTGCTCCTTACACTTTGATTATAACAATATCCATTCTCCAGTTTGAGGGAATATTTATTTGTATTATATCATAAACAATCGCTTTTTTATTTACATATTTGCATAATTATTTGAATGACACCCTACAGGAGCAAGTAATTAACGTTTGTAAATCTTAATGTTATAAACATTAGTTCCTAGACTGTTTCTGTACGTTTGGAGATAAGGGTTTCCTTAAATTTGTGTTTTGAACACAATTAATACCATGAACTTTGTTCCATTTCTCATCACTGCTGTTGTGGAAGTTATCCTGTACAATCCGTGTCTTCTGAAAACACTTTCCTAGCTATTAATAAAAGGGTTGCCTACAATCTCTAACTAAAATATGTTTTAAGTAATAATTTTCTCGCAGCTTATTTAAAAACGAAAAATCTGTTTTGCTAAAAACTTTTTACAGATTTAAGGAAGATGTATCTGAATTGTTTTAAGGAAAACGGTAAAATACGCAATTTCACCATTTTTTCATTTTAGAAAATAATTTTAAGATTAGGCGACAGTAATTTCAGTTACATTTTCCATTGGTGTTTCAATCGAATTGTTAACAAAACCTGTATGAGCCCTAAAGTAAGGATTACCCATCGAGTTGTATTGGAATATATCCCATATTGCTTTTCCCTTATAGTTATTCACATAAGGTAAGGAATTTACATATATGTTTGTATGCAACCCATTTTACAAGTCATAGTTCACCTTATATTATAATTTGACATTTTTATATATTAAAAATTATAGGACTCCTGTGTAAGTGACAAATGTTATTAAAATTTTGGTAAGTGTTTGTGATTAAATGTCATACGACGAGAGAGTAGGTATGCTTATAATTTACGATGAATGCCGAATAACACATCAATGGCTCCGCGAGTGTATCTGTAACGTAAATTATAAGCATATCTAACCTCTCGTCGTTGTTACACATTCGAATTTGTATGGCATTCAATTACAGCAAACAACTACTAATTCTCAAACAGTGGTGAAGTAAATAGACATAACTCGCACTATTACGCACAAGTGAATCCGCACTGGATATGTGTTACCGTGTACACGTTTCCAAAGTTTCTTTTTTGTAAATGTTTGGTGTGGCTCGCACCCAGAATTTAATCTTGGGGGACCCGAATTACATGAATAATTCATGATCTGTTGTTCAATATTTCTAACCCACCAATACTGCTTTCTGTTCGTTTTCTATTGCTAAAGATTCTTCAGCTGCTTCTTCTATGCACTTTATTATTCATTCGTACTCTTACTTACTCGCTCGTTCTTGTGCTATAAGCTTCTGTTTGAGTCTCTTTTGATGTAAACATGCAAACATTAACTGGTCTCGTTGATCTAGTGGTCACTGGTTAGTGCACGTGCCTATACATCCAAGGAATGTGAGCTCGATTTCGACCTAGGTCTGTGAGTTTTTTCTGGCAGGGTAAAATCTGAGAATGTGCCCTCTGTCGGATAAAAAGTAAAGCCGTAGGTCCGTGTTTTTTTTTCTTTGGGAGGTGTCAAGGCCCCTGGGTTGCCAACCGTCCTCCTTTGGGAAAGACAATCTTTTTTTTTTCAGACGTTTTGTTCTGTGTCCTTCCTTGAAATTAGGAAAGACGCCAATTGTCCTTCTGTATTTTTTCCTTTTTTCTGTTGTCCTTGTTTGTGCCTCTTTTTGTTTGTGCAAAGAACTTTTAATTATCAGAACGGCGAATGGCGGGCAGGGAGTAACGGAACTAATGCCATTTTCGGCGGCAACAAAGGAAGGTGATTCCTTACAATTCATTGGGCTGCACAATTAAATTGTATACTAAGACATATGGTGATTTCGGCATTACATCTAAAATGTTATGTGGAAGAACGAAAGTAGAAGCCATACCAAACCTTCTTGGAGCAAAAGAATCAGAAAATGTATTACTTAGTTTACGAAATCATGAACCTCCATTATTTTACTCAATCCAAACCGACGCTTCAAATAAATGAAACTTTAAAAATCAATCAAATCAACCAAGCCAAAGATTGAATAGAAGAAATATGAAGAGCGTTTTATATTTTGTAAAATTATTTTTATGAATAACAAATTTCATTTCCTCCGTGTTTTTCTTCATCCTATACTATAATAATTTCAATTTCACGGTTTTCTAAGTATTATAATTAGTGATCTTCCCTGGTATCTCAGGAAGTTGGTGACCCTACCCTGGTGACTCCATGTATTTGTTGTTCCATATAATTCCATTTAAGCGGCTCGTAAGTCGATTAGCCTTCTTTATCTGATCTTTGGTTTCCTTTTCTATTTGACCATTGCTAGTCAGCAGAACCCCCAGATATTTAATTTCCATTACTTGTTCTATAATTACTTTCTTTAGCGATTGTCATTGTTTTCGTCTTTTTGGTAGATACTGTCATATTAAACTCGTTACATTTTTTGTTAAATCGATACAGTAATATCTGCAATTCGTCCGCATTTTCCGCCAGTAATATGGCGTCATCTGCATATGCTACTATATTAAAAATATTTGTTCCCATTCTATACCCCTTCAGACAAAACGACAAAAACATTGGTGTTAACGTGATGGCTGTCCTGTTCACTACAGTTGGATTATTATGAATTACATAAATAATGCATTTGGAGTAAATTGTATTGGAAGAGGAGTTATCCGTCCACCAAGAAGTTGGAATACCACTAAACTAGATCTGTTATTTGGGGTTCAAATTAAGAAATAGTAGTAGTAGTAGTAAATCAGCATCATTTAGAAAACAGAATAATCGGGACATGTACATCAATTACACCTGACACGCTTGTCCGAGTTCGAAGATCATTTTCAAAACGAATTCCAAAAATGGGTGGAACTTTGCTATTTATTTTCTGTTGTTTTCAGTTGTTTTTTAAGGGTTTCTTTTTTTGTAACAATCATGGAGTTGCTAAAGGCAACTCTCTGATTCCCATCCCGCCCAGCTTATTCTGGCTCAGCACGTTTCGTGCTATATAAGGCTCTATAACATCCCTCCATCCCTGAAAAACCCCATGCGTCAGACACCATAGACAGTGTAGTGCTCAGGATTCGAACCTGAACTACTTTGGTAGAATAACTCCAAAGCAAAGCGCTGCGGCCACTACTCTGGGTTCTTTAAAGTTACACTTTTTTTCTATTTCGGTTTTATAAAGCCGTTCTAAGCGCACTGTTTTAGCTTAAAAACAGTACGTTAAGGAGGCCTATAATCGTACTGTTTTTAGTTTGTTTTTTTACGATGTTGGTAGTTCGACTTGAATTTGAAAGTTTGAAATGTCAGTTTCAGCCACCTGTCAGTGCTGCCATAAGTGTTTATAAAAACTCCCTAGTAATCGATTTGACGTAAAATTTTCTACATAAATTTATTTAAAATACTCTTAAACTTCCTTAATAGAAAAAATAGTATAAAGAACACGTTTCATAAGACCACTTGTCGCACTCGTCCGTTGAAAAACTCGACGCTTCGCGTCTCGTTTTTCAAACTTGGACTCGTGCGTTAAGAAAAGGCCTTATGAAACTAGTTCTTTAATATACTATAAGACTACTAAAACTAATGTTCGCTTTTATTTTTTGTTGAATGCCTTTTTTACTTATCGAAATCATTTTTTACTATAAGCAGTTTTCGGGTCTTTACTGTAAAGATTATCTAATCAACCTACTTTACACATTTACTTCGTCGTTTATTTATAAATGAAAAATATTTCGTTAACTTTTTGAAGAACGTCCTGAAATTTTGTGAAAAGTTTTTCTGAATTTTTTGGTGCAAAGTAGTGTGTTCATAAATTCAACTTTATTATAATTATGCATCATGATTTTCCAAATGAACCTTTCCTGATTTTATAAAAATATTCGTACTAAAATTATGTTAAAAAAAATCATTTTATTTCCTGTTTGGAATTACTTGAAATATGTAACTGTATTCCGAGGTTTCCAACAAATGAACACAATAAATTTTAGCACGGCAACACTTCACCAGCAAATTCAGAGCTGTTCAGAAATTAATTCTTGCTGAAATATTTAACGTTTCTAGATGACAGAGCTCCCTGAATTTTGGATTCTAAAGCTTCAGCTGTTGCCAACTCACTGGAAGTAGAAGTATTTTTTACGAAATGCACAAGATGCCGCTGTATGTTTGCAAAAATCTAATAATACACTTTTCTGCGTGGAAATTGGTCGGGTTGATTCTGAACGAATACCTACCTTGTTACGCTTCATCGCAATATTTCACCTTGCTTGCTCACGTTCTAAGAACAAAATTAAACAAAAATATTATGCTTTAAATTATACAAACAAGTATTAAAAATAAAGAGTTCGATCCTGTACAGATAACAGATAACGCCTACTACTGGCTCTACTCCAGTTTTTATTTAGTTTCTAAATTTGCTACAATTCATCTTTTCCTGAATATTTTTGTTTTTCAAGCTGCAGAAAAGCACATTTAACGTCAGAACTCAGAAATTAAAACAGTATCCAACCGAGTTCGGTATAGAACTAAAATAATATTTTTGAAAACTAAATTTCTATTATTGTGTAACAATAAAGAACATCTAACAGAAATAGCAAACCGCCCACGAAAAGTGACGTCGTAACGGCAGAATACGCCATTGTTACGACATCACCTAGAAAGCAGAAATTCATTTGGCGAAAACTCAAAGAATTTGCAGGAACAAACTCCTAGCGAAATCGGACTTCCTTAAATAACTCAACGTTCGAACAAAGGTGTAATTAATTATACAGTGCGTTTGGTGTTCTTTGTAGGATGTTCTTCGCTTCACGCAAGAGATCCCCAAGTAATGGCTTAAGACAACATTCACCCAGTAACAGTTTTATTTTAAAGATTTCTCCTTGGCTGCTCATCCTCGACTTTTCTTTGTTCCGAGAAAGTTTCAGAATTACAGCACTAAATGTATGATTTACAAATTGCATTGAGGCATTTAAAATGTCATTCATAAAGAACAAGGGAGTTAGTTGCTCAAATTTCAAATATAAACGCTGATTTCGTCTGTCTGCTGAGTTTAAAAAGTTCGTTGGCAAAGTTTCGGTATTTACAAAAAGAACGAAAAGACAGAGCCAAAACATTAAGGAATTTAAGATAGGATTAATATAAATCCATTCGGCATCATATTGGCACAAAAATCTTGTCAAACAAGATACTGCGATTTGAAAAATAATCTAAGATTCACAAGTACAAGTAAAGCTTAGTTATGCTTTAAGAAATAGGAAATCTTTAGAGCACAAATTTTTCAAAAATAACTCTACATGTCACTTGGGTATCAGACAATTAAAGTTGGTTTAAATTTGAGGAAAAAATAGAAAATCGAGCAAGAAAGATCATTGTCCTTGTGAATCTTATTTTATTCCTGCTTTAAAATAGTTTAGGTAAAAGTTAATATAAAAATAGTATATTTAGTATCTAACGGCTTATGCATAGTCTTTTTTTGCTTCAGTTGTAAATTAGTAACTAAATTTTTAAAAATTGCCCTACTTGTCTTTAAAGTTATCTTGTATAGTTTATTTCTATTAGAGAATTTAATTATTTAGCTAATCTGTATATAATATCTTACGCACTCTAATTTTAATTAAATAATGTGTTACATAAGTTACTAAAAACTATTCTTGAAGAGTTTCTGTACAATCCCAAATTACAGAGATTTTTGGGAATTTGTCCTGGGATTTTCTTTCTTGCAAAGGTTTAATCATGACCTTTTATCTCATATTTCTTAGTCCCAGGGCCTTTGATCTAGGAGTTATTTACTCGAATTTCTTTTACGTGCTATTTTTGAAAGGATAAAGGACATCCTGTATAGCTGCATGCTCAAAAATGTACTACACGTGTTGCAGCTACCTACATATTTAAAGTGGCACGTGACATGATAATTTCCGCTAGAAATGTAATTAAACATTAGAAATACTGCAAAGTCGTTCTATCTCCTTATCAAGACGCTTTTACTCTTTTTTTACTTAATTATTGCAACTACACGTAATTTATCTCGCTTCTTTGAATACATTTGTGCAATGTTTTATCTTATAACAGCTTCCTGCTTGCATTTGCTAACTAATTTCACGTTAGTAGAAAATATCATAAATTACAGTAAACCGAGCGTGTCCCGTGAGATCATTAAGACAGCTTTGTGGGGCAATTTGGTCATTAGGATCATCGAGATTGCCATAACTAGTAAGTTAATGGGTGTTGCAGCTAATAGCTGCAATTATTTCAAGATAACCATAACAGTAGTTTTCAAAATTTGTATTCTGTTTAAGCTCCCTTTAAAAATGGTAATGTTATAATAATATATGTATTTCCCTGTATTATTAATAAATTTAATATTTTAACAAAAACGTGCGTCCTGTTTGCATGGTGTCCGGCGAAAATCACGAAATAAAAATCTCCAATCAAAAATCTCGAAAGACTAAATCTCGAAAACAGAAACTCAAATGACGAAAATCTCGAAATCTCAAATTTATATCTTTTTCAAACTGACTAAATTTGTCTATAAACATTGAAATACAAATGATATAAAAATGTTGTTGTAGTATGATCAATATTTAAAAAAATCACTTTTTCTTTGCATTACGTAAGATGATGGAAACATCCAAAATCTATTTCAGTAATTAATATGGAAATATAATATTATTAATAATTTATTATCAAGGTAAACGTTCGAATCAGGACGAAATACATAGCAAACTAACATATTATGTAAAAATCATTGAAGTTATTAATATTATAATTATGATTATGAATTTCGACGAAGTAGCAAAAATAAATATCTGTTGAAATTATCTATTATTATTATTATTATGAAAATATATTACATTAGTTTCCACTAACCTGCAAAATTTTCTTATAGGAACTGTACAATGCCTATTTGTCCAAAAGGGAATTAACAAATCGTCATAATTAATCAATGATTCAGTAGTTGTTATTAATAAGGCAATTCGTATACAAAAAACTTAGATATTAAGCTGTACTGTAGTAGTTCCTTCTTAATTCCGTCTCATGACATAACCCTCACTTGCTTTCACTTAATCTACTCTATTCGTGTCTCTCTTACTGATCTGGTATTACTACAAATTACTTTAGCATGCATGTGTAATTTAAATTTGTAGCTTGGGTAAAAAGTTTATTTTTGTGTAATTGCTGCTAGTGAAAAATACATTTGCTTTAATTATTTGCTCAATACTTTCCTTTTTTATAAATCTCATCATTAATATGAAGAATTCTTAAAGAAATCTAGTTTAAAGAAAATCAGAGAACTAAATTGAGAGATCATTTCCAAAATACGGAGAAAACTAAAACGGCTTCTAATCTCTTAGGTTTTTATAAATAACATAAGTAAGCAAGAGTAACAAGAACTAAGAGTTTAAAAATCAATGTCAAAGATTTTTTAGTGAATATACAGGGTGTTCCAAACGGTGTGTTCACTTTTTAATAAGCTTTAAAGGTTCTCCCTCCCTCTCGTACAAGATAGGTTTAGTTTCAGAAATAAAGAAAAAAACTAGTTTTTCATATTAGGTAGTAAAAATACTATTTTATAGTAAGGTATGAATAAACAACAAATAAGAAAAACAAAAAAAACTAATCAAACCGATCAAGGAACGACAAAATGAATCTGCATATTAATCAAACTTAACAAGATCTGCACTGTGAAACAAGTACTGCTTGCAGGATTTAACCTAGCTGGTGGGAGCTGCGCGGTGCGAGACAGAGTGGGCATTAGGAGGAACAGGAACGAATACAATGTACTTGGGCATTCGGTACACTCAGTAAAAGAAACGCGCATACGCTTCCCTGCTTTAGATTTTAGATTGAAACTCCATTGCACGCACTTTTCACTGGAGTGTACAGCGATGTTGACTGCTACAAACACACGATGAAATGATCTCCAGGCCTCCCCCACCAATTTCGTGGTAGTGCGCAATGTTCACTCACGAACAATATTAAGTCCGGCAACCTGTACTGTCAAAAAGTTATCAGAATCTATCCCTAAACTTACTTTTAACTTTTACTTGTTATAGATTATAAGCTATGGTGACTCTAATAAAAATTACGCCAAAAAGCAAAGCGCAAAGTCATGATGGTGGGAAAAATTGTGGTATATAGGAGTGAAACGTGGGCTATGATAAACAGTATTCAGCAACGTCTGGAGATAAGGAAAATACTTCACAGGATACACGGAGGAGTAAAGGAAGGGGAAGTGTGGAAACGAAGGACTAATTGCGAAGTGAGTGAAGTTTTCAGGAAACATAGTGTAGTCGTCTGTGTTAAAAGGGCACATTGAAGTGGCAGAGGCTCTTTTCGGAATGTCAGAGGACTAGGAACCCAAACAACATTGAAAATGGGAGAATATGTAAGGAGAAGACAAAGAAAACCCAAGATCAAGTGGCTGGAAGCGGTAATGACCTGAAACACAAGAATATTGCCAATTGGCAATTGAAGAAAACAAACAGAGCTGAGTGGAGGAAAAGAATAAACACCTTGTATCTATCTGATCTGTGTATACAGGGTGAGTCTGTTAAGACGAATCAGCTTGACATCTCACTTGGGTTCTTTAACCATTTTAAAAATTGATTTTAATTAAACCAATTAACCCCACAATGACATGAAAATGTAAGGAGAAGACGAAGAAGACCCAAGATCAAATGGTTGGAAGCAGTAATGACCTGAAAGACAGGGTTGTTGTCAAGTGGTAATTGAAGAAGGCAAAAAGAGCTGAGTGGAAGAAAGCAATAAATGCCTAATATCTATCTGATCTGTATATACAGGGTGAGTTTGCTAAGACGAATCAGCTTGACATCTCGCTTGGGTACATTAATTATTTTAAAAATTGATTTTAATTAAACAAATTAACCCCATAATGACAGTTGACAGAAACTGTGAACTCAAGATGCCGTATTTAAAAGTATCTAGGAAGACAGTATTGATCAAACTCTGTTTTGCTAGTATCTGATGTCAGTTAGATGCTTCTTTGAAATTTTACGTTAATCCCACACTAAATTGAACTAACAGGCCAAATCCAAAATATTTCTTTAATTATTTTAGGAGAACTCTTAAAACAATTTATTTCTAAATTGAGCTTAACAGAGAAGGACGTTTCAAGCAATAACCAACACTAAAAAGCTTTAATTTTTGAAATAATAAATTTATAAGCAGTTTCTAAAAATTATTAAAGATGAAACAGAAGCCATTTAAGGCGAATTTCTAGCAAACCAGCTTTATTTTAAAAATAAATGCAGCTTGTGGCTTTTTCCCCCAGCTTGCAGAATAGTTTCACCAAAATCGTGTTCCTATTTGTGATTTTTTAGTCCTTTCCTGGACACTGAAACACTGAAACATTCACTGGAGTTAAATTTGGTATGGCTGGGCAATTAACAGTACTTTAATTTTGATATAATAAACTATTTTTCCCAGTAATTTTGCTCTTTGAGCAGACAAACCACAACATGTACCAGAGCAAGTTGGAAAAGAGTTGTACCCATCCACATCACAGTCGTCTCCAGTGCCTTATTAAAAAATAATATGTGCTATAAACAATTAATTAGATTAGTAATCTACGTAAATAGTAATTAATAATGTCAAAACAACTTTTCCGTGATATCTGTAATAAACAATATATCCACAAAAAAAAACTGAACATGTTGAATTGTATCTGTACTGAAAATTAAATATTTAAACAAAATGTATAGAATGTGAATGCATGTTCTAGCAATTTTTGAAGTTAATTTTTTAAATACTGATTCTTTTACTATTAGGATGCTGTTAAATGATTTTACAGGCAGCCAATGGTAGATCCGACTGGAGCCCTAAATATAATAAACTCATCGTGGTACTTTTTGAAAAAAACATTTTGTTTGCGAAATACTACGTTTTAGAAGGGTGCAATACTAAATTATTGTACATCTACATCTAAGTATGTACTCACGTTCACTATTTCTTATTTAGTGTTAAAACTGTATATTTACTCATCAAGAATTCTTTTATTTTCTTAAAATACATGTACATAATTTTGCTATTTGGGGATTTTGGGTTTGTACATAACTTCACCCAAAAATTACCAGCCCCGGATCCCAAAAATGTGATATTCGTCATGCCTAAACGTACCACTTTGATTCGAAATTTTACACTTACAGTACCTATTTTTATGCCCACACATTTTGCGGATAATCATTTCGGGTCCTTTAAAACTTATAAATTATAAAAATGAATTAATCAGTCATGTCTAAGTTCAGGCCACCATTAAAGATTTCTACGGCGGATGGTCACTTCAGCATCGTTTTGAAGTTCCCAGTAATGGAAAGATGCTAAATTTACACACGCAAATAAATTCGGCATGGTCTAACAGTAAACAAGAGTTTTCCATTGCGTCAAACAAATTCAGAGAGCTGTTATCCAGTGTATTTTCAAAATCCGAGTAAGCGAGAAGAAGAGCTACCGCCATATTAACATCAACAGCATTCGCGTAAATGTTACGATGTTCGTTGCAGCAATAAGCATAATAAATTTAGAAAATACGCTCATTTATGTAATTTGGCTCGTCGAAATTGCACGGAGAGCAGTAAAGAAAGTGAGTTAAGTGGGAAACTTGCGTACGAGGCTTTCTTTAGAAAATGAGCGAAAATTCAAGAACAATATGCTATTGTTGCATTTGAAGAAATGCGTAACAATGGTTGGTTAGCTTTTTACAGTCATGTTAAATATTTAATTAAATTACGATTAAACTTACGAAAAATTGTTCAACGGATCCACACAAAGACGAGCAATAAATCGTGATCAGTTCATGTAGAGAACACCCACACTTGTATTATTAATACATTTACTTTAAAATTAAATTGTGGAGGCGTCGTGCTTCCACAGTAGATAAAGATGAATTGGATTTCAAAATTGCTTTTAAGCCGCAACACAAAATTTGTATTTTAATCAGTGTATCGATAATACTTCCCAGATGGTACAAATATATCAGCTACGATAATTAATATAAATAGCAATGTTGGATTTAATCACAATTGTTTACTTAACAAGGTTATCTACCGCAGGTTGCATTTTGTTTTTCATTAATCTATTTATTAGATAAGCAAGAAAATGTGTTGTCGAAAATACTAAAAAATCCTGAACGTTAATTTTCTAACCACGAATCTCCTTTGAGACTCACATATGGCATCCAAATTGTAAATTGCTTTATTTATTTGATGCGATGATGCAGTTTCCTGTTGCTGATTGTGCTCTAAATTCCGTTCTTCGGTTTAGGAATAAACTAGTGTCGGACAATACCACATGCTTGAGTCATCAAAGTCATTAAGAGAAACCAGAATTCTACTTCGGAACTAGAAATACAGGAAAGATAGTGGCGTGAAACGTCCCCATTATATAAGAATTAGTTTTTAGTGAAATGTACCTTATAAGTTAACTTATACATGTGTACAGTATGAAATAAAACTATCGACAATGTTTCTTATCATGAATTACTGAGGCAAAAAGTACATATACTAAAAATCCATATGTGTATTGCTGCTCTCTTAAAATAATAATCTTGAAAGATCATTCTAATACTAATATACTTCTAAATGAGCAATTTTCAATATTAATCGTTGCGATTTTTACTCTTTTTTTTAAGAGCATTTTCTTGAAAACATTTACACTATAAAGTGTTCCATATGCGCTTTTGGTGCTTATTATCTGAGTTTATACACATCATTGTTTAGATATCTCACTCACAAACTCAAATTGATTGGATTCGGCTCAAAATCTTGTCCTACAATAATTCATCTGTCTACTAAAATTGAATCCAACAGTTGGTGTACACCTCCTTCATCCAATAATGAACAGCTTCGTTACATAGTTATCAGGTATTTTGCAATAATATTTATAATTTCTATTATTGCCATAAGAAGAAGAAGAACAACAGCAATTCCATATATTGTTCTCCAGATCGGGATTCAAATCACGTCCTATAATTCACATATCTGCTAAAATTGG
The DNA here is from genome assembly GCA_014611495.1 of Limonius californicus. Classification (NCBI taxonomy): domain Eukaryota; kingdom Metazoa; phylum Arthropoda; class Insecta; order Coleoptera; family Elateridae; genus Limonius; species Limonius californicus. The sequence goes on along the minus strand of JABXWE010002255.1, from coordinate 49,874 downwards.
GCCCAAATATGGATATACACATACTCCATCCAATAATGAACAGCTTTGCCACACAGTTGTCAGACATATTTGTAATTGTAAATTGTAAATTGTAATTGTAACAATTGTAATTAAAAAAAAAGGTTCAATACAATGTGTTTGTAGCTCTGGAACTAAAATAGCTATTGAACGAGAAAACGTTTCTTCAGCACAAAGGGGGAATCATCATGGCTCATAAACTAACCTTCCCTATTCAAACCCTTAGGCTCTAGGTACCCCAACAAAAAATTTCAAATGGTAACACCCGCTTTGTGATATCTCATTGAAAAGCTCTTGCAAAATGCTACAGTTTTTTCCCGTCTCGTTTCGGAAAAATCAAAAATAAAACTCAAAAGTTTTCACATTTCAAAATATGTGTTTAAATGTTCAAAAACTTTCTATTATTTTCTAAGCAACTACTCTACTACTCTCAAATTCTCTCCGAGCATTTTGGAACGATTGTTGCAGAATAGCCCGGAACTCGTAAACTATTCCTTTCGGCAATTGTGCGATGAACTGAAGCTGAGTTTTGCAGACATCAGATTTTAAGTGACCCCCTAGAAAGAAGTCTAATGGGCCAAAATCTGGAGATCTTGGGGGCCATGCATTTCTGAAACGAATCGGGAAAAAATGTTTGCTATTAATGAATAGCATTTTGTACGAGCTTTTCAGTGAGGTATCACATACTGGATGCTACTATTTGAAATCTTTTTGTTGGGGTACCTAGAGTTTAAGGGTTTGAATGGGGAAGGTTACTTTATGAGACATGATGATTCCCCCTCCGTGCTGAAGAAACGTTTTCTAGAAAAGTTCAATACCTATTTTAGCTCCAGAGCTACAAAATGCTGTATTTAACCATTTTTTTTTTTAATTAAAAATGTCATTACATTATACATACATTATCTGACAACAGTGTGGCACAGCTGTCCATTATTGGATGGAGTAGGTGTACACTGTACACCCATATCTTATGAGTTATGATGATTCCGCCTCTATGTGACAGAAACTTTTTCTAGAAAAGTTCAATACCTATTCTACTTCCAGAGATATAACACATTGTACGTTTTCAAATTGACACCCTGTATAATTTATTATGAAGAAGAATATTTAGAACAAATTCCAAATATTGTTCTCCATATAACAAATAAGGACGTAGAAGTAATGCACTTAATTTGGTTACATCGATATGTTTGCTATACTGTATTTGAATAATGTTTACTTTAAAAACCTAAACAAACAATTTATTGGTTAGAAACTAGATTTAGAAAGTTCCATTAACCCTTGTACTTTACATACTTCCACAGGTACTTAGTTATGATACGTATTTTTTTAAATTAATAACTTGATTTTTTTAAACATTTTAGTAAAAGCCAATAAAACTGCAATAGCCTGAAGCCCATTGAAATCTTGTTGAAGCTCCGCACGTTCTAATTTTAGTTTAAATAAATGCTATAATAAATGAAAATCCATACAGCATCAGCTACAACATTAAATTAAATTAATTGATACAAAATAACACTTCTAAAGCTTTCGAAGGCAGATTACCGACCTTGCAAATTCCAAAAACGCATCCCCGTCTAAGCTATTTTTAATTGCATTTGCAATCTGCAACATGTTCGCAATTAGACCTTGCCGTTGAAAGTTGCTAAAATAGATTGCAAATTTATTCGGAGTTATTCCGAATTGTTAAGAAACAAGTGAATGAAGTTATTATGTACCGCTTTAATAATCCGAAAGAATTCTTCCACAAACTTTCACTTAATCGAGAGTTAATTAAAAAAATTTAAATTGAACATATTTTAGTGTATTGTGTAATTTTGTAAATGCTGCGAAACTCTTTGATTTAGTATGAATGATTTTTTGCTATGTTTTGATATAATGTACATTAATATATAGTATATAAAGCTTGTAAAGTATAGAATAAAGTTGTTAAAATTGTGATAAATACTTTGGGATCAAGATTTTCAAACACATTCTTTTAGTTTTCGAAATAAACGTTTTTTTTTTCGCAACAATGGGCTGTAAGCTTTTTTTAAGTAAGAATGTCATCAGCATATCTGTGTTTTATTGTCTAAACCAATGGTTTTCGAAATATGGGTGGCGAACTATAATTAGGGCGCTAAAAACTTTTAGATAGGTCGTGACATATCTAAAACATTTTCTCTACCGAGAAGAACTGAAATATAAAATTAGCTGATAAGATAGAGCCTCGGTAGTTATACGTTTTATGAAGAAACAGTTTCTGTACTTGAAAATTCTCCTTTCGAATTGTAAGTAGTGAGCAAGCTAAAAAATCATATCTCAACAAGTAGATCATAACTTACAAATTTTCAAAACCATCAATATATTCTAAATGTTTTGGAGATGTTTTACAATAATGTTTTTGAAATAACCTGGCTGAAAAACTACAACCCGTATTAGACCTAAAATAATACAAGTTAACATAAAATATTTCCTGGAATCATTCATTATTGATACTTTTGCCTAGCAAATCTTCTCTGCAGTAGAAGTGTTTACACTTCCCGTGGTTTGGAGCTCATGTACAGCTGTAGGTCCCTTATGTCTGTAGCACTTTCAATGCGCAATACAGACATAAGAGAGACTTGCTATGTCTCCTAAGAGATAGAATTGTTTACACTTCCCGCGATTCGGAGCCTATGTTAAGCCGTAGGTTCCCTTTGTCTGTGATACTTTGAACGCCCATAACAGGCAAAAATTGTTGCTATGCGTCTTGAAAGATAAAGCATTCGAAGATATCGACCAAACATTGACTACAGAACAAACAATTTCTGAAAAGAGGTTAAATTAAAAAAGGGAGGTTCCCTTGAATCGCCATCTACGTCTCCGATTTTAATGCTGCTTATTAATTTGAGATAGAGTTGATGCTAACCGACCTCAAAATGTCGGAGACCAAGCAAAATTAATCCGAAATCAGTTCGAGGAACTTAATATAGTAACTATTGATTATTGCTAAACGTCTTAGTAAGTATTGTAAAAAATAAGTTGCTGCTGCTTCTTTCTTATACAGAATTTTATTTATTTATAATAATTGTTGGGTAAGTAAATTGTTTGGCATATAATGCAGAAACACGTAGAACATCTAAAAAAGTAACGTTAAATAAAGCAAGTCTATGCAACTAAAAATTAAAAAATATCTTGAAACAATGTGTTCTACATTTATAACTTGTAAATTCGAATTACGTCTAAGTCAAATGCGAAAATTAACTCTCGAAAGGAAGAAAATCAAACGTATACAGGCCCTGGCATAAATATGGAACCAAGCTAGTTTCGATAAAAATATGCTCAACATTTTAAAAAATGTTGTTGTATAACCATTTTACGCTATTTTTAACTGCATTTTAGAATGTATTGTTTGTTCATGTTTTAAGGTTCCATCTAATGTCATACATAACTTCTACATACGTAGAAAGGTATACTTTTTGACAGCCGGCAAAACTTCGACGACCAGCCGCAATTGTGATAAAAAATCAGAATAGTGTTTGGAATTTTCAAGAAATTAAATGGTGCCAGCTGTACGTACTTTAGCTTCTCATAATGGCTTAAATAAAATCTCATAAATATATACATTATTTTTAGGAAGATGGATTGGAACCAGAGAGATGATAGAATGACCACTCTGTTAGCCAAACATGATATCAGTAGATTATTTCTTCTGCGGCTTACACGAAAGACAGTGTCTAAGTAATGATACCGTTGTAATAAATCGTGTACATTTCTAATCGCGGTTAAGGGATTGTGTTGCTGTAAATAGACAGTTTCAATATTAAATTTAAAAGTTATTTCAGGTTTATTTAAGTTTAATGCGTGCTGTTATTAAAGTAAAATATAAAATTATTTGTAGTCTATTTACTTTATTTATCTATACTATTCCTAAAACCAAACCTAACAACTATTTGAAAGGAAAAATGGCCTTATGATGACACACGTCCAACGAAAACCAATTATGTTATTTCTAAATGAACTTGATTGTTAATATAAAATAGGTGGATTGCTTACGTACAGGGTGATTACTTTATCTTGTAACAGATAGGTAGGTACAGCTGTTTGTGTTCCATAGGTATCTTGGTAACCAATATATTCTTTAACTAAATAACAATCAAAGTCGGTACGTTGGATGTACTGAGAAACTACAATGAACCTATTTATTAATAAATAAGATGCAGTATTGCAATGGGCACATTTACAATATTTATTTCTTATAATTTAAACAAAACAAACACGGAGAAAGACAAGATAGAATAAAAATATCCTGACATTAACAATAAAATCAACAGTAAAAATAAACTAAACGAAAACAGAAAAAAAACACTAATTAGCAACGAAATATATATTGAAACTGCCGTCCACCTTTTTGTTCACGTAAGTCAATTCCCCGCAGAAGAGAATTTCTAACACGAGTTAGTATGTATGGGGTGATTGACGTACATGATTCAATAATTATTTCAGGTAAATCTTGCTGAGCTTCTACGGGAGTACCGTAGACGTCGCTTTTTACTTCACCCCATAAATAGAAATTTAACGGAGCCGAGCCCGATTACGTGGAGGCCAAGCACCTCTTGTAATTAATCTGTTCTGGACAATTTCGTTTTGGTAGTTTCTTGTAATTCTGTTGAAGTGGGCAGGTACTCCGTCATTTTTAAACTGCATAGGCTGTTTAACATGAAGAGGAATGTGTTCTAAAAGTTGAGGCAAATCATTTTACCTTTTAAACTGCCCTCAAAGAAGTGGGGACCAAATATTAAGTTGTTAACAATACTAAACCACACATTTACAGTAAACATTCTTTGAAAGTGCGCTTGCCGAATCTAATGTGGGTTACCTTATGAATAGAAATGGAAATTGTGTCTATTTACATACCTGTTGTTACTAAACGTCTCTGCGTCAGAGAATAGAATATTTCTTAAAAACATTGAATCTGTAGTGACTTGCTTTCTTAAAAATTGGCAGAAATTCACTCAACTTAATCATCTTAAGTAAGGTATTGCACTAACGTGGCGTGGTAAGGCTGAAAGCGGTTTGCTTTTAAAATTTTAAATAATGAACTTTGACTAAAGCCTACAGTTCTTGCAACTGCTCGTTGGTTTATATGGGGATTATCAGTTACTTGTTCGATGACTGTCGCTTCAGTTTCTACAATTGTGACACATCGTTGTCTCACCTTTGGTCTGAAAAACTGGTCCATATTGCCGCAAATTTCTTTCCAAACGCCTAAAGGCATTATGTGATGGATAACCGGGTATCTTTATGCATATCGTCGTACTACTACGTCCGCTTTCTCGCTATTAGAATATCAATAACAACTTTGTACAGAAGTTTGTTAAGTTTTGATAAACCAGTAATTGACATTTGCCTGTCCAAACGACTTTTAATAAAGAAATATTTTTTGTAGCTAAAAAGAGAACTATGCATTTCATGCACACGTGAGAAGTGTAGCCTACCTACTTGTTACAAGATAAAATGATCATAGATAATTCTTTTCATTTTCCCAAGCAAAATTCCTATGCTGTTATCATAAATATATACACAGCTGAAACGAAAAAACCTTTAAACGGCCACAAATAAGTATGCTACCAATTAAAAAATGTTTAGTTTATGTTTTATCTCAAAGAAATGGAAACTGCATACACAGATGAAATGTAACTAAAGATTTTGTGAAATGGTCAGGTAAAATAATTTTTAAAATTCGCAGTATTTTTGTCGATAACAGTTTGGTTCCATATTTTTGCCCGGCCCTGTATTTAATACTATAAAGATTCTTTATTTATATTATACAAATTTCTGTGTGGAAAAATAAGGTTTTGTTACACGTATAAAACAAAACCAGTCGCAAATCAGGTTTCAATTATTTTGATCACGTATTCTGCAACATGAGCGTTGGAAAAGCGATTTCAGTCAGTGCTAATGTAGAGGAAATGTTCTTGAAATCGTGCCTAAAGCCTCGACATCATTACAGCAACACGTGACTTCAATTGCTTGTTCGTTCCTGGCGTACATATGTAATCAAGAGGCAGTTTATGAATCTGTAAAAAACCTCTAACAGATTTTCCAAATGTCAAAAAAACAAAAACACGATTTTATTACAGTTGTAACCTAATTTCGAATTAAATTTCTGTACCACATTTCTACACCCGAGCTATGTAGGTGAAGTCCTTTATTATAAACAATTCTGACCGAATAAAATTGCGACGAAAAACGTGTACTAGGCGATTTATGGGCATTCTCCGCACCAGGAAGTGTCTTCGCTCTAATTTAGCGGCACAAAGGTTGTATTTATTATGTTTCTTCATTTTTTTGGCAAATAAACCAGGAATTATTTCTCTCGAGGATTTCTTTTAAGTCCGCTAACATGGCAACCGCCCATTCATTTAAAGGCTTCTTTAAATAACGCGGCAGAAAAACCGTACATATATGGTTGCATCGCAGAAAGCAAAACGGAGCCAATTTTAACACGGTCTTAAAAAATTTCCTGCTTCGCTGTTCCGTTTCGGGCCTTTCAGGAAATGCGAATAGAGGCGTCGTATAATTAATTTTGCTTTAATTGACAACGTACGATAATTAAAGGAAAGAGGCGCATCTAATTCCTGCAATTCTTCTCTTTTGAAGTTCTCATGTGGACATTTCGTCTCTGATTATTTAAAGTTTCTGTCTGGATACCCATGGCCACTTAAGCGTTTAGGTATGAAATTTGGCACCTGGAGTTTTCCCCATCATTAACAAGTACATTTTTCAGAAGCCATGAAACAGGGGAGGTAATGTCCTTGAACAGTGTTTAGAAGTTAGTAAAAATTACCTTTCTAACTCATTTCAACAATAACAGGTAGTATTTAAAATTCATTGAGAAAATTGGGTTGAACGAAAACGATGGTTAAAGTATACAAACACTTAAGGAAATTCCTTTCTATCACAATACTTAGTACTACTAAAAGTTAGACGTACTAAATATAATGTATGATAAATGTACTAAATGTTGTGTTAAGGGGTGTCCTTAGGGTTTGTATAGAGGCAATATTCTTGAACAATATTATTAAATTATTGTGAAATAAGTTTTTATATGCGAACTTGTCACCTCCATATTTTTGTTTCCAATATTAGTAGCAAACTAAATGATTACAATTATAGTATTTAAGCAACCTAAACCCCCATACCAATGTTGTAAATGAACTCAATTTAGTTGGAATCAAGTTAAATCCTCTAACTCAACTTAAATCATCCAAATCGCTTTAAATATTCCTAAGGCTACCACCAAGAGACACTCATTTTATGCTTGGTAGAATACTTAGAAACCGTTGGACTTCCATGTCATTAAAAATAAATAGACATAAATCTTTTCTGGATTTCTCATAGCGTATGTCCTTAAAGTCAAAATCACACAAAGGCATTCTTCGCAAAGCATCTTTGAACTATCGCAGTTTTCATTGGTAGTTATATTTTAATTTATGTGTTTTAAATAAATTTTCCATTATTTCCTTATTAGAGAACCGACATGGACCGTATTGCAAAAATGTGGAGTTTTGCCAGCTATGCTATTTTAGCCTTTGAACAGAATTGTTGCATATTTCCCCCATAAAAAACCCAAATACCTACACCAACACAGCAATGACAGGTTTAATTTTAAACCAACAAATAGAAGTAACTACGACGCTTGAAATGTTAAAATATTTTGAAATCATATTTAATAATAACGTTAATGCAAAGGAGCACAGTTGTAAAATAATAGTTTTTATTGTTTTAATCATTCTCGTTACTCTGAAATTCAAGTTACAGATTTCGCGTTTCTGTTAGGAATCTCGTATTTAAACTGCAGAATACACAGCCAAACATTATAGTTTGTCGAAATTTTGGTCTTAATAAAAAAAAAGTGTCGCATTAATGTTGAAATATTGAGCTCTAAGACGACAAGTAATTGAATTCAAAGTCTCGAGATTCAAGTCGTAATCTAAAAGTCCATAACAAGATCTTGAGTTTAAATTTCAAATGTTGAGCTTCAAGTCGTGTGTGAAATCGAAACCTCAAATTCCATTCATTTCATTCAGTGCTTAAGTCGAAATCTGAACTTTAAACTGTAGTTCCTGAATTTCATATTAATTTGAGATCGAAATCTCAATTTCTCTTATGAGATTTCGAGCTTGCAGTTGATATTTAGATTTCAACTCAATATTTAAAGTTTAAAGTGAACACTTGGAGTTTGAGGTGGCGTAATTATTTAAAGTTTAAAATAGAGATTTAGAGTTTAAGATCAAAATATCGCCGTTGGGTTAAGGTCTTCAGTAGGAACTGGAGCTCTTGGGTCTTTTTAAAAAGATAGCTTGAAATTAAAACCACACCGCTCTAAAATACGATTTCGAATCTGATGTTAAAATTGAGTTTCAAGTCAACATCTTACATTTAAAATAGGGATATACAGTTTGATGTCAAAATTTTGCATTTTACGTCGTAATCTTGAGCTTGAAATGAAGATGTTCAATTTCAAGTCGAGTTTGAAATAAAAGCGTCAAATTAAAAATTGATTTTTCCAATGTGTAGTCATAATTCAAATAAATGTCAGATATTTCAAATTAATAATGGAGATAAATATATAGTGTAACGTAGAAATTTAGCGTTTTAAGTTGTAATATTGCTCTTGAACTGAAGATCTTCAGTTTTAAGTAGAGTACGAAATCAAAACTTCAAGTTCAAAGATGAGAGTTCAAGTTTAAAACCGAAATTCTTGTATTGAGTCAATAATTCAAATAGAGATATATGTTGGCGTTGTAAATCTAATCTTGTGTTTGAACTGAATCAATCGAGACCTTAAGTTCAAATATGATATTTTTAATAATAATAATAATTTTTAATTGAGATCTTCAATAACAACCGAAAACCTCGAGTTTCAAACCAGACTCTTGAGTTTAAAGTGAGGATTCCAGATTTGAAGTCGAGAATTTACACAGAGATCTCGTATGTAAACTGCAGATTCTGCTTTTTAAACAAAAATTTCATATTTTAAATCAAGAATTAGAGCTTGAAATCTTCCAGTTTGTAATCGAAATTTCATATATGTATAAATCCGAGCTGTCCGAGTCGAAACCGAGATTTCGTGTTTTATACTTTGATATCGGCTTTATAGTCGAAATGCTGACTTGAAAGGCAAAATCTCACATTTAAGTCGATATTGGTGATTCTACAATGTCACTGCTTACATGCATCCAAGCAAACGTCGGCGCCTCCACCAAAAAAATTTAAGCTAATGAAACCTTGAAACGTCTTGTGCTTTAAGCGTACGATAGAAACTAACATATATTGTAGAAGATATTTTATTTAAATTTCACAATTACTGGCATTGCAGTAGTAAACTGGAACAAATACTACTTGACGCAATCAACGGAAATACGCGTATTTAAATAAAGTCTCCTTCAGAGTTTTACCAAATATTATGACGCCACTACCGGATATTTAACAGTTATTAGTTTGAAATCTATTTATAAAAGGTCACTCCACACATAAAGCCTTCCATTTCAAAAATACATCCGCCGGCTTTGCCAGTAGTTTTCACGACGCGAATAAATTTAATTGATAACGTTATTGTTAAAATTTTAAAAGAAACAAACCGAAGTCCTTGAGCTTTAACTGCTTTTATAAAATCCTCTCTTTCAACATAATATTCGGCAATAAACTAAAATTATCACTTAAACCAACGCATCTTATTGGTATCTAAGACAACTAGTAACGATTTACGATGAGTTTTATTTTTAGCCTCCAGAAAGAAGCTGTGCTTCCTTATACCAATTAAACCTAAATAGATGTATTATATTGGAAGCTGTGATTTACTGGGAGCAATCAATGTACCGATGTTATGATTTTGCCAAACGCCCATTACTTGCGTGTTTTACGAGTACGTATAAACGTCCAAGCCCAAGTTGAATCATTGATAAAATAACCTACCTCAAATTTTTACATATTTGAACTATTCCTACCTTCCTTCGATATCATTAGTTAGAACTCTTAGATTTTTATTCGAAAATTAACTTTGCGAAAAACTATTTTAATTTGATAAATGAAATATATTGGAGAATAGTTAATTTCTTTACAGGAGAAACTCGATACATAATAGAAGCTCCTCGAAAATTAAACAACATGGAAAACGCGGTTAAAAAGTATTATCCAGCAAATCAACAGCTGGCGCGTGACGTTCGACGACGTCGGCAGTATCCTAACTCACAATCTCCACACCGACGCTGGGGGCGCTATTTTTGTTACACTTTTAGCGAAGCAGACGCGCTCAACCACAGCCGCGTCGTATAATCAAAAACGCGTATCAAATGCTATTAGACGCAGCTTTTCATTTCAAAATTTATTGTTTCTGAAGAGTACAGCGTTCGAAGAAGAGAAAAGTGACTTGCAACGAAAGTTGGCAAGTAAAATTAACGTTCAAGCAGAAATGTATAAAAAGATTTTTAATGTAATTAATTTTAGACATTAACTGGTAACGTTTCAGTTTTTAACCTGTCATCAAAAGCAGCGAAAATGTAAAAAAATAGAATTGTGAAATCACCCACGTAGACAAAACAGGAAGCGAAAGCCGGTCTAACGTCACCAACATTCAGATTTTCGACATTGCATATACAAGCTGCGAGAAGTCACAGTAAAAAAGAATTATATTTCGACAGAGTTTTGACATTTATCTCTAACTTTGGCAAAATTTGGTTTTAAACTTAACTTTTCGATGTCTGCTAGTAAACAAAACGAAGCAAAATAAAATGGTCGTATATGAAACTTTCAAAAATATTTTTGAAAAATGGTATCATTAAAAATTAAAAATATTAAATAAATTCTTTTTGAGGAGAATTCAATCTTAACTAATCAAACATACAAGGCCTGTACAAAAACAATGATGGTCCGATTCATCTCTCAAAATTTCGACTATAAACTCGAAATTTGAATATATAACTTGTAGTTAAAGAAAATAAACATATTACCAAGTTTCAAAGCTAACCATACTAAAATACGAAGTATGAAAATATTGATATTTCAACTTGTATCTATCTCAAACTTTTGACTTTAATCTAAAACTTCTATTTCAATATAGAGTATTTCAATATAAAAAATTTAATAATTAAAATGTACCAGATGGCTTTACGAATCTCGGACCTCTACAGTTAAATTTTTTTTTACTTGTACTAGAAGTTGTTTCCCCACAAAATGCCTATTCCAATGTTTATATGTTTATATCGATAATTCAAGTTTCAATAAGTCGATTTTTTTTAAATCACACTTTCGGCGGCCGCACAGCAGTTGAACTTAAATAGTATAGTATAGCATTCATTGTACAGCGCGTGGTTTTCGTTTGTGCAATATAATAAAGATTAAATATGTATGTAATTATTGAGTTATTTTACATAACTTTCATAATAATTAACCACACAAATAGATGAAGGCTTAGAAAGGCCAATACGACATAATAATTGTATTTCGATTGTTATCTCAAAATTTCCGATTTAATTTCGGGTTAAAATATGTACAGGAATAAGACAAACATCTTACAAGCTTTCATTAATTAACCATACAAAAATACGAAAGCTTACAATGATAAACCTACGGACATTTCAATTAGTTCAATCTCAAAGTTTTAACTCAGTTTGAAATTTGAGTTTTAAACTTTTAAATTTTGGTTATAATCACTAAAAATATAGTAGAATAAAATAAACGTATTAAAAATGAAAAACAACAGTACATGACTATAAAAGCTTAAAAATACTTATGTTGCGTTTACTATTTCAAAATGTACATTTTAACGTTGATTTTACATATCAAATATTCGATTTATCATAAAGAAAATGCAAGTTTAAAAAGACATGAAAAGGTTCTAATGACAAAAATAATGATGTTACAATTGAATCTCAGAGTTTCGGCATTAAATTCGAAATCTGAATTTTAAAATTCAAATATTGGTTTTTGGCATTAAACATGTAACACAACACAGCATTTTTATCTAAACAAATATGAAGTAAGAACGGTCGCAATGATAAAAATAACTTATACATCGAGTGTTTTTTTGAAATTTGAATTTCAATCTTGAAATTCAAATTTTTGCCATTTAAAACGTTTCAAAATAAAATAATCAAGTATTTCGAGCTTTCAAATTAACCGTAGAAAAATATAAAGGAAGGAAAGCCCACAATCGAAAACATGACTTTCACTAAAACGTACAGCAAAATAACACGTTGAAACCGTTATATATTAACCAAGAAAAATACAAGAAGGGCCACATTAAAAAAATAATTACAGGCTTGAAAGTACATCTAACACTATCACAAATACTTAAAAACAAAACAATTGGTCAAATTCCGAACTAACTTATTTTGGAATATTTCCGCGATAATGAAGTTTAAAATCCATTCAAGCCTTTACATAATTGTGAATCAGAGGTTCAGAAGTAAATTTACGATATTTAAGATAAACTGACGGAAACATTTCTACATTCCGCTATATATCCTGGCAGAGGTTTACAATTTTCAATTTTGAACTCATAATTTACAATTTAAACTGCTTAAAGGCTATCACTATGCCATAATTTTCATTTCACCTTCGAGAAAAATGAATTAATTATAGAAATGTTGGGCTTGAACTATCAAGACCATTGGCACATCTCTAAATTCCATTCTATTTTTTTTTTCAATGGCAAGGATGTTTTGAATCTACCCACTAGAAAGTTTGCTCTAAATTAACGAGTTAATAAATAATTAGTAATTAAAAATGATACCAACTTCCAACTACCAATGTGATTTTTCAACATATTTAAACTCTTAAATCAACTATTGTTTGTAGGGACTACATGATTATATATTTTGACCTTCTATCGTTATCCGCGATAAAAGTTTCAAAATTGTAATCACGAAAAAAGTGATATAAGGCAGAAGCAAACTATAACCTGCAAATCTTGAATAAAACAAGAAAATTATTTACTTCAAAATGCACTTCAATAAATTCTCAAACAATGTAATTGTCCTTAAAGCAATCGTAAACCGGCCGGGGATTCAAAATCTAGTTTAACCTTTTTCATAGGCCATCCACAATATTTCTTTTTTATCTTGCTGAAAATAAAGGTAACGGATCATGCCTGTCTATTAAAGTAATAACAGTTTGGCTAAGTGGTGATAACTTCGTCGCTGTTTGTTATTCTATACAATTTTAATTGTTTACAGAGTCTTGGCATTCACATAGTAAGAAAATTTGTTAAATCTTTACTGGCTTGGTAGTGTGTAAGTTCAAATATATCATAAAAGTAGCTTAGTTTTAGTTTATTTTTTCACAGCCTTGGCAATTCTTTTATCATAAGTTAATTAATGTATCTGCGAGCAGGAGCGAAGTGTAGGTGTTAAGTGCAGGTAGTTTGCGTTAGCGTTGAAGTTAGCGCGTTGGTAAAGCAGAGTAGCATACACATTTTTGGGGGATTTCAACTTGCAAAAAAATAAATAGTATACATAATATATATATATATATATATATACGATACGAAAAAGCTAATGGAAGAAAGAAGACAGCTAGTAACGAAAGGAGAAAGAAAGTCAGACAAATATAGGGACCTAAATAAACTAATAAAGCAGAATTTGAAAGAAGATGTAAGAACTTATAAAGAAGAAATAATTAAAACAGCAACAGAACATAACGCAAATCTCAAAGTACTAAGAAGTCTCTCTTATGGAAAGAAAAAGTTAATAAAGTTGAGAGACCAAGACGGAAAACAGCCACAAATATAGACGAGATAACGGAAATTGCGAAAAAGTTCTACGGAAATCTATATAAATCGGAATATTCATAAGGGCGGAACTTCGAAGAAAATAAAAAACCAAGTATATTGAACGCAGATTCGGGGGATATACCCTAGATAACAATACCAAAACTAAAAAGCGCACTCCAAGAAATGAAAAATCTACGAGCTCCGGGAGAAGATGGAGTAATCATAGAACAGATTAAAGAAAGAGGAGAGGCGGTTTGGAAAGAAATTTGTACACTATTTAACAAATGTATAGAAGAGATGAAAATTTCTCAAGGTTGGAGAAACGCAATAATGGTTCTTATCTATGAAAAAGGGGACGCAATGAAACTGACAAATTACAGACCGATGCGTTTGTTTTCACAAATGTATAAACTACAGTCAAAAATAATAACAAGAAGATTAACAAATAAGCTTGATTTTTATCAGCCATTTGAGCAGGGTGGATTTCTCAAAAACTACAGAATATAATTTACCTATCTATTTAGCTTTTTGTGGACTGTGAAAAGGCATTAGATAGTGTAAAGCACTGGGCTATAATGGATGCTTTTAAAAACGGAAGAATAGATTTTAGATACTCTACACTAATTAAAGACATACACAAAAATGCTACATTTCCGGTTAAACTATAAAAATAATCAACGCAAATAAAAATTGCGAAAGGAATAAGACAAGGAGACAGCATATCTCCGAAATTGTTCATAGCCGCACTGGAAGATGTGTTTAAAAGGCTAAAATGAGAGAACGAAGGAATAAATATAAATGGAGAAGCACTAAATAATTTAAAATTTGCTGACGACATAGTGCTGATCACAAACAAATTTGAAGAGGTACAACAGATGCTAGAGGAATTAAATACAGAGTCGAAAAGAATAGGATTGAGGATAAATAAAGATTACATAAGTACATGTCGACCATAATTGAAGAAAATCAATGACGGATAATAACAGATAACGAAGAAATAAAGCATGTAGAAGACTACATATATTTAGGACAAACAATAACTAAAGGAAAGCTAAATCAGACAGTGGAGCTAAAAAGTAGAATAAAACAAGGGCGGAGTGCTTTCCGAAGGTGGGTATGTGTTTAGAGGAAAGTTTAAAAGTTACCAAAAAACCCAAGCGTACAATCAGTGAATTATACCAGTAATGACGTATGGCACAGAAACGTGGCCATTAAGAAGAGTAGTAGTCAACAAAATGAAAATAGCCCAAATAGGAATGGAGGGTATTAAGTTTGGTATATTTTTGTGCGACAAGAAAAGAAACACATGGATAAGACAGCGAACAGGTGTAGAAGACGTTGCAATTAAAATAACAAAACAGAAGTATAATTGAACAGGATGCGTGGCTAGAATGGGCGAAGAAAAATGTACCAAAAAGATCATACAATGGAGGCCATGGAAAGGAAAAAGAAAAATGAGGCTACCAAACCTCAAATGGATTGACGATGTCAAAAAAGTCACAGGCCCAAAATGGGCACAGCTGGCAAAAGATAGAGAACAATGGATAGGGGCGGCCTATGTCCAAGCATGGACGACAGCGGCTGAATGAAGCAGAAAAACAAGAAGATATGTATATATATATATATATATATATATATATATAATATAATCATCAATTCTTTCCTCTAACGACAATCGCAAAAAACTGACTGTATTGGTATCTAATTAAATTGTCCACTAATACAGATCGAGAATCACACTAATTTTCTTATACAAAATATATCAAAATATAAACAAAAAAAACCAGAAACGCGCCCGGTGCTGGTTTTACCATAAAATCCGTAAGCGTAAATGTCTGTAAACACAGAACGTATAAATATGTAGGCAGCCCTATGTTAGCCTAATCAACGCGTTACAATTGCATGTAATATGCACTTCTCCTTCTTTGCGAATTGTGATGTGATCTACATAAGCTGGCGGTCACGATTAAGGCTGAAACGCTAGAGTCTAAAGCCACAGTTCTCGTAGTTGATCTAGTGCACGGTCTTTATTTTATACTACTATAGGCAAATTACTGAGACCGTGCATGTGCGTCATCAATAACATTTTCGAGGTACTTGTTTCTGCCAACTTTGGATAACTATAAAATTATGTTTGTTTTTATTAAATTACCAAATACAAGTATGTATATTTTTAAGGCCACGTAATGTAATGTTACAGTTGTAATTTTTTTTATTTAATCTTTTATAGTTTTTGTAAAAGAAAAGAAAAACTATCGTAAGCAAAAGTTTTTTCTTTTTTCGGATTGGCACCTCCATTTTTATATGTATATATGATGGATATACATAGATGCTTTATTTAACTTTGATATTTTACTATTAAAGTAATTGTGTGGTTGCATACTCTCAAATATAAACCTTAAGGGTCAAGTAAAAATTACGGTAGTACCCTAGCGACAGCTAGTTTATATACAGGGTGTATCAGAAATAGGTACAAATATTAAATCCGATGGTGGATTACAATACATACAAACTAGAAAAAACATTTCTTTGGCAATGGGGCCCTTAAGATATGAGAAAATAATAATTGAAAATTTGACCCAAAATTGTTTGAGTACCGCAGGATAATAACAAAAATTTGAGTTCAAAGACATGTTATGCAAAGGACAGTAAGATAGAAGTGCAAAAAAATTTCTTATCACCTGTCACAAATCAATACTATTAGGTAGGTCAGTAATTTCTATTCAGTCTGTTGTTGTTATCACAAGCCAGACAAATTTTTACGTGTTTCCCACTTTGGATTTACTTTACAATTAGGTAATAACCTTCTGCAGCTTAAATATATTTTCTATGTATCATCAGCAGTTCTCAAACAAAATATTATTTTATTTTCTAATTAAAAAAAATTTACTTAATGATTTTTGAAAAATGAATAGTACCATTGAATTCTACTTGAGCCACTCTATTACTCGTTTAAATATACAATACATATACATATAAAAAAAATTATGTTTAAAAAATTAGGGTAGGCTCAGCCTTCGGCCTTAATAAACGCTTCGCCACTGTCTGCGAGGACAATAGAGAACGCTTATTTTACTTAATTTTTAGTCACTTCAGCAATCCCATAAAATAGTTCAGAAAAACTTATCAAAATATCTCAAAATTGTATCCATTTTACTGCAACATCATCTGAAGTTTCCTTTTTGGACTTGCATTCTATCTAAAATGAAATTTTAAAACAATAAGATGTTAATGCACCGAAGGGTATAAACGTTGAACAACACTTTCAGAATAGCACTGATGTTATCTCATTACCTTGCTTTTGTCGGCAACATAACTGATAAATCTTTCCCCAAGGGTAGTTGAAAAAGAATTCATTATATATCGCGGACTATCTTATTCATTCATCTTCATTTCTTACATACAAACGTCTTCCAGCTAGAAATCTAAATGGGATTTTGAGGCCATAGAGATATGCAATCAAATGTAGAGAAAACTGAATATTATATTAGATATCTTATACGTGTCGCTTGTAGGCAAATTAAGAATGTATGTGAAGTTGTTTTATAGACTATTACTCAAAGAAAGTCCAAATAAGCACTAAATTCTCACCAGGACGTGGCTTAAGATTTAATAGATTTATACTACGACACAGAGAGAAATTCTTTTATTCACTGTTGGAAGACGAATGACAATGGACATAAATAACATTAAAAACCTTTTTATGGTAAAAATTCAAATAATAGTAGTTAAAACGACATTTGAAACCGTGAGAAAGACAATAAAACCCAAAATAAACGCACTTTCACTTGGCGGTGTATACTATTAGCTTATTAATATTAACTTTTCATTCATTAAAATTCGCATAATTAAACGTAAATAAGTAGCACGTTCACAAAAAGCTAAATTACTGTGGCGGTTCTTCCGTTTTGACCCAGATAGATATTTTTGGTTATGTTACATATAAATATATCGAGGAGAGACAAAAAAAACATGCTGTTTGAAAGCTAATAACTTTCTATCTGGTATAGATATTTACTTGAAATTTTAGGAGCGTACAGAAGAAAGACCAAAAACCATAACACAACTGAAATTCCTAGCCTTAATATAAAACCAAATTAAAGCTGTCATGCAGAAAGCCCCAAACTTTTTTTTAAATTTTTTTTTCTAATTAGCTTTTTAGCTTACAAAATGCTGTACAAATTACTTCCTTTATTTTTTGATATTTGCATATTCTAAATTAATTACTAAGAAATCCCTTAACAATAGCTTAACAGCAGCGTATACAATTTTATCTAATTATTATCCTAAATGACGTATGACGTACAAAACAACAACAAAAATCTCCTAAGAGATCTCTTAAAGATTTTTTCCATGAACTCCTTCAATTGAACAATATCAAACTAAAGTTAGATATAAATAAACAGTTTTTGCATTCATATAGAATGCAACACATAATTTTATAATAATTACATAATAATATGTCCTATTTGACTTTCATTTAGTAGTTGTACAATCTTTAATCTTCCGTTAAACTGAAATATTGTTTTACTCATTAAACTTAAGGAAATATCTGGCAAAACGGTGGTAAGTCTATTATAGCTTTTTCAGAAAATAAACCTCAAATCACTTTAATTTGTGTAAAAACACGCCAATGTCAACGATATTTTAATTTTTTTGTTTCAACTGTAACTTGAACTCGATCTTTAGTAAACCTTTTTATTGATGTAACACAAAATCAAATTTCTTTTCAAACCGGTTACTTCTATCCACCCCACACGGTATATAAATTTTAAAGCTCCGTACAATCAAATATCAGAAAATTGAAATTATGTTCTTTCGACTTATTTTTTCTAAAAGATATTATCATGATGATTTGCGACAATTTCAAGCATTTGAAAGTCTAAAATAATTAGATCTCGCACTGAATACATCAGCAGACTAAATCATTAGAGCTGTTAAAAACAACACAATTTTTCTAAGAAAAACAAACATCTATTAACATGTACACAACATAAAAGAAAGTGTTTGTTTTGTTTGCAATTTTTCTTGTCAGTGTCAAACTCTTGCCATCTTTATTTTTTTCATGAATATGTATCTAGTTTAAAAAACTGCGAGTTATTGAATGAAGCCATTCGAAAGAATGTAAACATTTCGTTCGGTATAATATATTTGTTCTTTAGAAAAATGTCGCAGTAAGACAGTTTAACATGTAACGGGTTGGAACCTAACACGGGTGTCTAGTCTTAGTATTAAAACCTGATAAGGATACATCGTAATTAAGGGATTTTAAAAAAGGTGTTAGTGAACAGAATTACACATATATCGGTTCTGTGAAATTAAGTATTAGCTATCGAAATATTTTTATTATATTAATTGTAAATAATTGCAAGCGGGAACATGGACTATTTTTGGCAAGAAAGCTTATGCCAGATGAAATGCTAGTACATAGGTACCTATTTATTTATTTCAGACGTATGAATCAAATCATTATAGTGGTTGTTCTAATAGTGGGGCGGCATATTATACTGCAGGGTCAACAGTGGATTTTGGGACAAACAAAATAGTTAACCTAAAAATTTAATAGGAATCCCTGTGTGTCCAAAAACTTGACCGTGACCGTATATTCCTCGGGCCTAAAGAATGTCGTTTTTCCCAGCGGTACGAACAATGGAATCAGTTTTCGCCAGGTTAATGTCGCATTCGCTGGGAATACGAGAGGGTTGATAAGCGCACCCCAAGAGTACCAAGACTCTATCTTTTGCCGACACTACTACTGAGAGGTCGATTGTATTCTAGCTTCGCGACATTTCGTTGTTATTATTTTGTATTACCGTTGTTATATATTTGTTTTTTACCACATGCACAGTGCATATTTATTTAGCGTAACCTACGCTAAACTCATTTAAAAATAAAGAACAAAAAAAATTAGACTAAACAAAACATTTACGAATTTTATTGCAACATCTTAACTAAGCAAACCATGGAAAATATAACTAAGGTGTTGCCAGTTTCACTGTATTTCCAGAGTTGTAAAAGCTACTTTTAAAGAGTACCTAACTACACTATAATTACTTATTAAAATTTGTAGCTAAGTTACGGTACAGGTGCGGTTAAAAGAATTTTTTTAATAGCTAACTAGCCTAGCGCTACTAAGGAACTAACTAATTAGATATTTTGTCGTTATCTTTCACACAGACATTTAATTAAAACATAACCTTAGCCGGAAAATAATTTTTGTAGTGCTGTCAGTCGAGCAAACCCATTTCTTCACAGTTATACACATAATTCTAATAAGTCAACAACTTAAGAATTTTGGTTTACATAATTGCACAATTCAATGAAGAACATCTTATTACTCTAGCAAGGTGTAGCACACTAAACCCAATAGCCAAATTTAACATTTTAATACAAATACAGGAAGTATAGGATTAAATATTATTAGTAGGTACGCTGGGATTTCCCTTACGCTTGGAATCTTTCTAAGCCTAATGATGTTTATACTAGAAGACTTTGCATACCTATTTATTAAGTGAAGTGCTTAGACAAAATTTCAGTTAAAATATTAAAGATTATGTTTTTCTAATTGTTTTATTTACCGTTAGCATTTTTAGATATAAATAAAGCAGCTATTCGATTTTCCGCTATAACTATTGTATATTGCAGCTCGCTAACACCTACATGCTACTTTATGTTTCAAATACTTTGTAATTTTTTTCTTTCGTTAAATTATTAAATATTTAATACTATTTTTCTATAAATTTCCGCATATTTAAACAATTAAAATTTACTTTTACAAAAGTGCACTAGAGTTGCAATACTTAGATCTTATATAAAATTTACCGAATTTATAATTTTCAGTACACAGGTTTTGCGGAAAACCTCTGAGCTTCCTTTATTTTGACATATTCTGTCTCTTACTGAATACGTGGTGCGTCAATCTTAGAGCACTTCTATACAAAACACGAAAAGGTCTTAAATTTTACTAGCAATACATTTTTACAGACGGTTTCCTCTCATTTTCTGACTAAATCAAAATTTCAAGATTATGTAAGTGTAGAGTGGGCCAATATGATCTGAGTGCATTGCGGAAAACACATAGAATTGCCGATTCAAAAACTATTGAACCAACTACATATAGATAAAGCAAATGGGTTCGATTTTCACTAATTGGCTTCTCAAGGCATCTGTAAAGGTTTTTATGCTACTATCATATGTAACCCTCCCCATTCAACACCTTAGATTAGGTACCCTAAAAAAATTCCAAATTGTAACACCCACTTTGTGATACCTCATTGAAAAGATCTTAGAAAATGCTATTCAGTACTACCAACACTTTTTTACCCAGACTCGTTTCGGAAAAAATTAAAAAAAAGCTCAGAAGGTTCTGAATCACTTACTGTAATTATAATTATCCAGAACAATGAAATAGTAGAAGAGAACCAATAGAATGGCCTCCAAGATCTCCAGACTTTACCCCATTAGACTTCTTTTTATGGGGTCACTTAAAATTTGTTGTCATAGTTGAAGAGGGGGCAACTCCTATAACGGCCTTTGCCTTATAAATTTTTATGTTTGACATGTATATTTTATGAGGCAATAAATATTTTAAAAATTGATCTGTTGTCTACAAAATTCAGCTTCAGTCCACTGCAGAACTACGACAACGAATAGTTCAGCAGGGCGGAGCTATTCCGCGACAAACCTTCCAAAATGTTCGGAGAGAATTTGAGAGTAGACTTTACTATTGCCTAAAAAATAATGGAACTCATTTTGAACATTTACCTAATCTTTTTAAATTTTAATTAAAATATTTGGTTCAAAACATTTTGAGTTTTCTATTTATTTTTTTCGAAACGGTTTGGAGGAAAAGAAAAGGTTGCTACTACTGAATAGCATCTTCTAAGAGCTTTTCAATGAGGTATCACAGTGTGTTACCAATGGGGATAGTAGCTTTGAGTCATTATGATTCTCCCGCCATGTTGTAGATACGTTTTCTAGAAAAATGCAATACCTATTTTACTTCCAGAGATTGTACACACATTGTACGTTTTTAAATTGACACCCTGTATATGTATCAATAGTTATGACGAATACGAACAGACATTACATTTTCCCACATTTATTTGCGTTTTCATTAGTTATATCCACTTATTGCTAACTTTTAACTTTTAACCCCTAAAATCGACACGTGATATAAAGAAGAAGTCGTATGGCAAAAACTTAAGCTATTCAAAGCCTGTAAACTGTAAAACAAATTTTTCTTGTTGCTGCAATTTCCTGGGATCCTGTAATTGTGAGTTTTTTTCTGTTTATAAAAGATAGCTAAGAATGTCTCTTCTGTGGGTCGTGAGACACTACGTAGAAGAAATACAAATCCACTTTTCCGTCAAACAGCGCCATAAAATTAAATAATCGTCGGTTGATAAACAAATTTCAAACCACTTACTTCATCTAAACGTATTGATGGATACACACCCACACTTAGAATATGTGTTTTTAACATTATTTACGTTTTAATGAAGAACTTTAAAACACAGATGGTTACATTTTGGCTTATCTAAAAGACATACCTACTTGAATAACAAGCTAAATTACGGAAGATATGACATAAATAAATAGCTAGTACTATTTTTGTAAAAACATTTCGCAGTCGGTGGTTTCTTCGCCCAAATTTAATTTAAATGGCGTGACGTTTGCGGAAGTTAATGCTTTTAAATTTTGCAGACGGATAAATGGGAGACGTCTAGTAAAGTGTTACCTAAAGATGTTTTATTTTTAACGCATATCAGAAACACGTGTAATGAGTTAGGGGAATGTTATTAATTTCTTAGAACCCACAGAACACAAAACTATTAAACTCAAAATATCGGGATCGGGGAGTCTGTTTTTGTAAGTAGTATCAACCTGCAATATTTACATATTATATATACGAGTATATCTATATATATATATATATATTTACAAACAACCGTGTAATAATATATATTCTTATTTCATGCATGAATTAACGAAGGTTAATTTTAATATCTTCCAATTTAGTGATCTGATTAATTTTCATCAATAATAAATAAAATCTACTGTACAGAATGCTTTTGTACAAATATCTATTGAATATTCAAGATTAATAAACAATTTCCTATTCAAATTTTCCCTTAATTTTTCTCAACCCAACTTAAACGTTAACGTAATGCTGCTCTCAATCAATACTTCTATTGATTTTTAAATGAAAGCTTAACTTTTCTAGTAGTCATTATCCTCTTGACGTAATTATAAGGCATTGCCCTTTACTGGAGTGCAAGGGGAAGAACCGAAACCATAAAAATACAATCTAAGTCTGAACGAAAAGTACTGGATATTTTTGGTGTCGCAAAAGTTTATTTTTTAATGTAATATTGACTGGAGTCTGAAGCCAATAACATCTGCTTGCCAATTCACAAATATTTTTAAAACGGTTATACTAAATCGTTCGGAGAAACTATAGTTAGGTTTTCTAACCGTTTTTGATGTATTTATAATGTTTAATTCGCTCCAGTACAATGCGCAGATCTGCAAGTCAAAATTTAAGTGGCTTATTTGTTTTAAATTACAACGACTGTCCAAAATAGTTTGGGTTGTAATAAAATAACCATTTCCAAAAATTTAATCTGAAATTTAGATTTATTGCATACAATTAATCAATGTTAGGACGTACAATAAATCGTCCTAATTATTTTATATCCAGTGAAGTTGTATGTCCCTCAAGCAACCCATTAACATTTTGGAAAAATATTTTAAAGTATTTTTGAAAAGAACGTCCAGATTTACGGGACGACAGCTGGGCTAACGACCAAGAAGTTAAATACAGCAATTGAATTTGGCGCCATAATTATACACATAATCTTAAAACCACTCGCAGAAACTCAACACGAACTTAATAAAATAAATAGAACTTTCGAAATACAATTATGTGTAATTCGATAAATAAAACATTTGCCGCGCTTCTTTTGATCGTTTCAACGAGGTCAAAACTAAATACACATTTTAAAAACTAAATTGCATTGAAGAAACACATACACCCCAAATCTATTTTCGTGAGACGCCTCATACAGCGAATAAGCATTGTTGTTCGTACGTGTGCTAAAAATGCTAATGTGTGGTCGAATCACGAGGACTATTTCAAAAATTACCCCGGTCTTCCACTAATTACATTTCCACTTATCCCAATTCTCCTGAGAAACAAATGGAAGAAGCCAAAACTGGGCGAATTCGGGGACTTACCTCTTGGATTTTAACGGTTCGACGTACAGTGCGGCGAACTTCATGTTCGTATGATTCTTCTATTGTTTCCGCCATTGTTATACCTTAGCGGGAAAGGCTGCAACAATCACTCAACAAACAACAGCCGGCTTAGATCCGTTTGCTGCCGGTCTATTCACGGAGACACCACGTTTAAGACTGGCGCGTCAGGCTAAAATTAATTTCTTTCAGCGAACGGAAGTAACTGCTTCGGCTTTGCCACTTGTGTTGGAACTACCATGTCTTTAGCACTCTTTTGTGAAGTTCAAAACGCACTGCCCAAAATAATAACAAAAGTCTCGGTATTGTAAAACACAGACCCGCTTTCACGAGAGAACGTTGGCCCAGCTGCGAATTTGTCTCTTGCAAAATAATAGAAAACACAATTAGTCACCTCGGCTGAAAATTATTTGAAATTAGCTTGTCCTTGAAGTATTGAAACTACCATGAAACCAGAAAATGAAACTTAAGAGTTCCCTCATCAACGTGTTGTTTGTTAAAAGTCGGGGAAATCCCGATTTTGACACAAAATTTTGAATAAAATTTGAAAAAGTCAGAGTGAACAATGACAGTTAAAACTTTTACATTTTAATGGCATTGGCCTATATACAGAGGAAGAAGAAGACATTTTAATAAATAAAAACTTTTAACGTATATGTATATAATAATAAGACGATGATAAAAATTAAGGAAATTATACCCATTCTTACAAATACTACTGAAAATGTTTAAAAGAACAATATGTACCTATCAAATTGAAAATTTAGTACTGAATAAGCATTCATTTTATACCAATTCTGTGGAATATAACATAAATCATATACCTATTAAAAGTATTTTGGAATTTAGCAAGAAATACAGTCTTTACATTATCCAAAGTGCCTTTACTTGACTACTTCTTTGTACTGATTAACGAAAGAAAGATCAATGAAAAGAAAATGCTAACCCTCGAAACAGGACGTTCAATTAAAAAACAATTGTCATACTAATATGTATAATGAAAATAGAGACGTAGTCAAAGTAAAACTGTTCAATGAAAACATGGATGGATAGAATACTTCTTAAAGTGCTTTATCTCATACGAAACGTAGCCATCTTCTCCCTTTCGCCTGTGTTGCGAGATTTTAAGTTCCACGGACATAGTTTAACGTGGGCTATGAACTATTGAAAGTAGGAGAAGAAGGAGAAGTATACGAATGCCCTTAAATTTTGATAAAACAAGGATTAATTAGATAGGCGATAAAAGAATACAAATAAGAAGTAAACTATAGTTTGCTTCTAAACATGAAGGGAAATTTAAACAGAAAGTTTCAATTGAATTAAATTTCACCCTCACATTTATTTACAGGAAAGAAAAACAGTATATTTATGCAGTTGAAATGTGTAAGGAGGACAAAAATACACATCCTATATATTTAAACTATATATAGTATAAGAAATAGACATTGTATAAATAGACGGTAGTTTTAAGCTAGAAAAAAAAAACGCATACAGTGACATAATTTATACTTCTAAAAAGGGTCAGCCAACAAAAATAGTTACACAAGATATTATACTACACTTCGTTTCATATGAAACGCACCACCCATTAAAAATAAAGCTACGGGTTTGAAACTTTGTTAAATAATGTTTCATTATTGCGTATGAAATGATCAGGTTTTCATAAAAAAAAGATTAACAATTATAAGAAAACAATAACAACAACGAAAACAAAATTAATAATGTGTAACATCGCCATGAACAGCAATGCAAGCATTTATTCGTCGTGGCATGCTGTCTATCAAGTGGTCTATGTTCTCCAGGGGTATCTCATAACATTTAACCTCAAGTTGGTGTCTCAGCTCGTCTCTGTTGTTAGGAGCTTTTGGCAATAATCTTAGTCGCCGGCCCATCATGTCCCAAAGATGTTCGATCGGCGATAAATCCGGTGATCGTGTAGGCCAGGACAACATTTGCAATTGTGCTTGTTGAAGGTACGTTGTGGTAATGTTTGCAGTGTATGGACGTGCGTTATCCTGTTGGAAAATACCGTTTGGCAACGACATTACGCATACAGCGATGAGCATTTAAAGTGTCCGGGACGAACACAAGAGGTGATCTTCTACCGAAACAAATCGCACCCCAAACCATAACTCCAGGTGTTAAAGCTGTATGGCGTCTTTCAAGAAACTCTGGGTTTCGTCTTTCTCCTCGATATCGACGTAGTTTCCTACGGCTGTGATTTAGTAGAGGAACACCACAACCACTTGATTGTTTTTTTAATGGAAATAGCGATCATTTCATACGCAATAATAAAACATTATTTTAGCAAATTTTCAAGCACGTAGTTTTTAATGGATGGTGCATTTCATATGAAACTGAGCATATATGTGCTGATTGCAGAGAAAAAGATTTGCTGCTTTATTGGAATTTGATGCATAATTAAAATTTTTTAATAATCTAATATGTATAATGAAAATTTGAACAGAAAATAATGTAACAATAGTGGACTCACATAATGGAAAATATAAATGCCCTTAAAATTTGATGACACAAGGATAAGCTGGTGTGAAATGGAAGCTTAAACGTAACGTAATTATAATTTAACTCTGAACCGAGGTTTCGAAACATGAAGGAAAATTCAAAAAGAAAGCTTTAATTAATAAATATAAATTTCACTTCAATACTGAATTACCACAACAATACAGCTGTTGGTATACATATGTATAAAAAAGAAGAGCAAAAAGTAGACATACTATTGAGGCCTATCAAAGGTACTTATAATTATGGTTAAATAATTGAAATCTGGACATACATTTCATTTTCCAACACCTTAAACTGACTGTCCTTAGAAGAAAAATACAATAAATTATCTGGACGAACAGGGCGTAAATTACAGCTATATACATAAAAACAAACATATTACTTTAAGCACTGTATGAAAAATAATATTAAATATGAGGAAGTGGTAATGCTTCCTGAAACATTCTGTATGTTAAAATGTAAAACAGCAAAAACGATAGGTAATAATGCTAAATAGGTCTTGCATTTATTATGTGATAAAGAAGAAAATGACAACATTAGTTAGAGAAGCAGAAATATATTTGAAATATGAAATTCAATTAATCAATTATGTAGACATCAAATTTCAATCAATCATAAAAAATCAGTTTTAGATAGTTTTGCTATATTTTCAACGCCGTTCACCAGTCCTGTTATTTACGCTGTTTTATACTGCACAATTCAGAATTAATTAATATTGCTTTGTACTTAAATTAAAAAATAACAAAATAGTAGGTACCTACCTATCTCTTAAATACCTTTAACAGGTAAGTTGGCATTTATAAGGATATATAACACAAAAAATAACTATGTAGAAAAATATACATGAGAGTTGCTCAACAATGGAAATATTAAGGGAATATATGAAACCGAAGAGAAATCTTATCTTAAAAGTCATCATTCAGATAAATAAATTGTAAGGAAGTCTATTCAATCAAAATTAATTTATCTAACATTTCAATAGGATTTCCTGTAATTTGCTTATTAATTTGCCATGTACATGTATAGCTCTGACAATAACAGTATTATTTCTTAATAGGAACGTTTCATTATTTTTAATGTGCTATTGCAATCTGTAATTGTTTAATACGATACTTTAATCTAATGAAACCATCTACAGGGTCATAATAATTTTCACAGTTATCTAGTTATTATTCTCTATTCTAGTTTGTTCTACTACTGATTGTTACTGTTATTTAAAAACATTTTTGTTGTAGGGTTGGTTATTATATAAACGATTCTCAGGAAAAAATTATGTAAGGTATAAATTTACTTATCTTATATTCTACAGACCTTGATTAGGACTTTTTTAATGCCAATTGATCTTTATTCAAGGATTTGCAAGAGTTATAAAATTCAAATAAGAACCATTTTTGCAAAATACGTGTTAGGCCGGTGTGACACGGCACAAATTTTGTATAAAATTTTGTTCCAAGTGTTTTTACAAAATTTTAAACATAATTTTATACAAAATTCTGCAAAACACGAAAACAAGGAATTTTGTACAATATTCTGTCTGTGAGCATGCACAATTAGGTGCAAATTACGTTGACATCTATGAGAAAACTGTTAAAATTATCATGTGACTGTCGATAAAGTAGAATTCTAACTTTCTAATATTTACATTGTTGGCCGGGGGACGCAAAAATGTCGACCGCTAGATGGCAACAGGATCGCTAAGGTACCTCAAATTTGACAGTTACGTCAAACTTTTTCACAATTCGATTGCGCAAAATATCGCTTAAAAGTAAAAAAACGGAACGATGTCTAAATTAAGTTAAATTTCTTCATAACATCTGTATTTGATTGTGTTATTTATTAAATACACACATAACATTTTTACAAACTTATTTAACAATACAACCTACTCTCTCTCTCTCTGGAATGGAATGGAAGTAAAAGCTAAAATAAGACACAGAAGATCTAGGATATTCAATGCACAAGGTGAAAAACAGAAAGTATGGGATACCGACAAATTACGGTCAGATACAAGACGACGATCAACAACAAACTGCAAACAAACAACGAAAATGTGAACCAGGAGGCAGACATAAAAACACATTGGGAGGCAGTCAAGAAAATAATTACCGAATCAGCACAAGAAAACACTGGGCAGGAAAAGACAATCAGCCGGAAGGAGTGCTTCGATGATGAATGTAAGGAGGCCATAAAAAGGCGAACACAAGCAAGGATGGAAGCCATGCAAATCAACACAAGAAGTAAAGTTAACAAATATCGGGAAGAGAGAAATAAGGCCAAGAGTATCCTCAGACGAAAGAAAAGAGAGTTGATGAATCGAAGAGTAGAAGAAAATGAGGAACATTACAGCAAAAATCGAACAAGAAGTATGTATAAAATTACAAAGGAGATATAGACAAAGGATTCCAGCCAAGAAGCAATATACGCAGAAGCAAAGACGGGTACTTATTCTGTAACGAGAAACAAATATTAGAAAGATGGGCCCAACACTTCAATGACTTACTAAATGGCGATGACAACCAACAGGAAAATGAACCAGTAGAAGACGAGTAGAAAACCACTAAGAAAACCAGGAAGTAGAAATACCAACGTACACCGAAGTAGAAGCAGCTATACACTGTATGAAAAGAAATAAAGCACCACGAACTGACGAGATACCAGCGGAACTTCTACAATACGCCAGCAAAGAACTTGTACAATCGGTGCATGAATTATTTACCAAAATATGGCAAAAGGAAGAAATCCCACAGGAATGGAAATATGGGTTACTGTGTCCAATACACAAACAGGGAGATAAACTAGAGTGCGGTAACTATAGAGGAATATGCCTACTGAATGTGACATACAAAGTATTTACACATGTTATAAATGCAAGTCTAACTCCCCTAGCAGAACAACTGATAGGGGAGTACTAAGCAGGTTTTAGGAAAGAACGATCCACCACGGACCAAATCTTTACATTAAGACAGATTTTAAAAAATGCCGGCAGTTTGATATCTACATCGCCCAGTTATTCGTGGACTACAAAAAGGCATACGATAGCATATACCACAAACAAATCTGGGCAACATTACATCAATTCAGTATACCCAGGGGCAACAATCTACACGAGACGAAATCAAATACTTAATAGCCTTTGCTGATGATGTATGCATCCTGGGAAGAACAGAACACATAGCAGAAATCTACAATTTAATGATACCAATTGGACAACAATGCGGTCTCCAAGTCAATATCCAGAAGACAAAATTTATGGTAAATCAACGTGGACAACGACAAGTGCAACCAGAGGTATACACAGGAGGAAATAACTTTCAAACCACGCAGGAATTCAAATACCTCGGATCCATAGTAACTGATGACAACAACATACAGAGAGACATCGAAGCACGAATAAATGCGGGTAACGGATGCTTATATGGCTTAAAAACTATTATGAAATCAAAACATGTCTCTAGGAAGTGCAAACTTAGAATGTACAGATCGCTAATTAGACCGGTTGCATGCTATGGGTGCGAAAGCTGGACATTAACAAGAAGAAGCGAAGAACTGCTGAACAAATTCGAGCGAAAGGTAATGAGAATTACCTTTGGCCCGGTTTTTGATAGAGAACTAAATCAATGGCGAATACGAATGAACCATGAATTATCAAGATTAAATGAGGAGCAGGATGTGGTAGGGTGGATCAAAAGACAGAGAATTAGATGGCTGGGACATGTATGGAGGATGAATGAGACAAGAATTGCTAGAAGAGTCCTTACAAACGATCCGGAGGGACGTCGCCCTAGGGGTAGACCGCGTAATAGATGGAAAGATAACGTAGCAAATGATTTAAAACAACTCGGTGTGTTAAACTGGACGACCCAAGCAAGTAACAGAGACAGATGGAAGGCTGTTGTAGAAGAAGCCAAGGTTCTCCAAGGACCCTAGAGCTGTGTGTGTGTGGAAGACAAAGCAAACAAGCTGCAGCAATAAAGACCATGAGCGAGATAAGAGAAAATACGTGGAGTGTCGGTAGGCATTGTAGGTTGTAGAACGCAGTGGCGGCTCGTGAGTTAAGAAAGAGGGTGGGCACAAGAAAAAAATTACCTATTTTTTGTACATAAAATCCATTCTCCTATTTCTCATGCTGGAAAAGACGTCTATGACTTTGTTGTCAAAATCTGGGATAGACTGAACGAACTTCTTTTCTGTTGATAGGACCGCCAATGCGTTCAGTCGATCTTCTGACATTGTGTTTCTCAGAAAAGTTTTAATGCGTTTGAGGGTGGAAAAACAACGTTCACATTCTGCTGTCGACATGGGCGTTGTACAAATAATATCCAACAGTTTGTATGTTTCCGTCAAAACCTTTTTTAGGTTGTTGTCTGCTATGAACACTAAAAGTGGCAAAATACCACCTACGTCACACATGTCATCGCGCTCATAAATTGCTGAAAGTTCACTTTTCAATGTTACA
Source organism: Limonius californicus (assembly GCA_014611495.1). NCBI lineage: Eukaryota > Metazoa > Arthropoda > Insecta > Coleoptera > Elateridae > Limonius > Limonius californicus. Next base: position 18,882 of record JABXWE010002255.1, on the reverse strand, counting down.
CTGTCCAATATAGGATAAGATTTCACAGTTTCATCAAAATATTTTTGTGGAAATGCATGCCTATACCAAAGACCAAAAGCGTTCAAAAATTTGTCCCTTAAACACATATCGAATAATAACAACCATTTGCTGATGATTAGAAGTGTCTGTAGTTTCATCGGCCTCCAAAGCAATGAAATTTGCAGATTTAATTTATTTTAATATTTCCTGCTTGTAAATTTGCAACATTGCATCTAGCAATTCGTTCTGAATAGTTTTTGGGACGCATTTAAACACTTGTGAACCTTTCATATGTATAGCAAGCACAGCGTCTAATTCGGCAGCAAAGTTGATTAACCCTACATAAATTCCTAGATTTTCTGACCTTAATGTCTCATCGTGACCTCGCAACGCCAGTTCAAAGGCGCCGCAAAATTTAATACACATAATTAACCGGCGCAGAATATGACGATTTTTTTCCACGTCTTCATTGTACTTAATTTTATGTAGCAAATAAGCACCCTCTAGTTGTTCACGGATGTCCACTTTGCCTAAAACACTAAAATCCATACACGCATTTATGTGAGAAACGGAAGATTTGTGTTTCTTTGCCCTCTCTGCAATGTGTTTTAAATCATTCACCCCTTGTTTATTCCACGCACTAACCTCTTTCTTAAAAATTAAGCACATAAAACAAAACAGTTTATTTGTTATTGAACATCCGCACATCCAATCGTATTTTTCATAGATATTCTTGTTGAATTTTCTATTGTACGTTCGAGTTTCACTTGTCGAACTGTAGTTTATCTGAAGATCAGTAATAGGCCTTCCTTTCTTCTTAATTAAAAGTTTTTCCTCAAATGATAGCGGTTTTTTTAAAAGATTTTGCGCGCAATTAACTTCCATCATTGAAAAAACGTCACGTTCGTCTTTGAACCCACACGCGCGATTGCGCGAAAACAAAACACTACGGTCGAAAGTCAAACGTTGTCTTTAAATGGGGAACGCTTCGCTCGGTGTCCCATTGCCCTGGTATATCGCGCATAGCGAAGATAACCGATAGCCAACCGAATCACCTCTGCATGGGGAACAAATCAGAGCGTTCCCCGGAAAATAGTTTTGAGGCTGTTAGCCGCGCTTGTGGTGCGGAAGGAAAATTTGATACCATCGTTAAAATAATGAAATTAAAAGAATGCACTGAATTACATGCGAATTTCTTTCTGTGTTTATCTTGGTGGTTGGGTGGGCAAGTGCCCTTGTGCCCTTTAGTACAAGCCGCCACTGGCTATGAGACGGAAGGATAAATGACAAAGTAGCGACAGACAACCCTCAGAACATGTACACTCGTTCTTTTATATGTATTGAGTTAAATATAATTAACGGAAAAACATTAAAACATTTATGCAAAAAATAACTGAAGTACTACAATTTCTTGTTACATGATAGTTTCTAATATATTAATAGAAAACACTATGTTCGTGTTCTGAGGGTTGTCTAGACTGGCTAAAAAAATTCACCTATGTTATTAATTTATGTTCCTATTTTTTGTAGTCTAAGATCACAACTCAAATTTCTACAGCATGAGCAATATGGGTTAACTGGGGAAAGCAAAATGTCTATACATACTTAAGTCATTCAGTTTATTACATTTACTGTAGTTATTTGGCCGGTCTCGGTGGTCTAGTGGTCTACTTGCCTGTTGATCGAAGGTATGCGTGTTCGAATCTGGCCGAGGTCAGTGAGACTTTTCTGACGGGAAAGAATCTGAAAGGGGGCCTTCTGTCGGTTAAGAAGTAAAGCCGTAGCTCCCGTTCCACTGCGATGTGTGACACGTTAAATACAACTACTGGGGTTGGAACTACCCCAGATAGTCAAAATTTATAGTTAGGTCGTACAATGAGCCAAGTATAAGCTAAGTGCAAAGTATGTTTGGAAGACAGCGTTCTAGATCTCCCCCAATCAAAATAAAATACTACAGTTATTTAATAAGTAGTTATCAATGTTTAGAATAATTTTATATTGCAGCATAATTACTACTGAACGTACAAAGGTTTGATAAAGTCTTCTGCACTTGGTTAAATTTTTCGTTTAAATTGGTTGACAAATCTGGTCGGTATTAATTACAATTTCATTCAAAATGTTTTTGTAAAGTTGGACACGCCACAACGTTATGGGGATCTAGCTATCATTACATTGGATGTTTGTACCATATCTCACAAAAACCGTATTCAATCTAATTCAATTAAATAAAGAAGTCCATAAACTGCCCTATTACATTACAAATGCGCATTAAGCGTACCATATTGGTTTTATCGCAATCAAAACAGAAAGCAGCACATTAAGAACAAGAATTTCTAAGCTTCTGCAGAAATTGGCCGATACAACAAATGTTAGGTTAGAAGTCAGTTGTAAAAGTTTAATCTGAAAGTGGATTATACCCGTACTAAATTGTTTTAAAGATTATTTTACGTTATAATGGTTTATAGATTTATATTTTTATTTATTGAAAGTATGATTTAATATAAAAAACGATATGGTACGTGTAATATGCATTGTTATTGTGATTTTTATATATGAAGCAGAAACTCCAATGTAGCGATAGCTTGACCTCCTTAAAGTGGCCTGTTCAATTTTATTAAACATCCTGAAAGAACTTGCATCTCAGAATTCATTCAGGTTTCTAAAGTAATTAGGAATTATTAATTAATTAAGAAATAATAAGGATGATCGTAATTTATAGTTAGTTATACATTTAAAACTACATATTGATATTTTAATGCAAAGATACAAGTGCAAATGACTGAACTACATTTTAATAGCCATCAAATAATTGTAGTAAATTATGTAAACTGTATGAATTAAGTAAAGACATATGTATTGTTTTCCATAGCCAACCAACCAACCAACCCTTATCGATAATTTAGTTACCAATTTGTAGCTTTGCGCAAAGACGTGGCCATAATGTGTGTTCACAGTAAACTAAAACTAATTATTTTATGTAAAACAATAACTAAATTAAATCTTAAGTCTAAGTATGTACGGACATTTATATCTATCTTAAGGAAATTCTAGTCTCAAAATCATTATCATTCGAAGCCCCCCCCGTATAATGAAAAGACATCGCCACGATTGATATCTACAAATGTATTAACAACCTTTAATTTACCGTTCGAGATAAGTTCTAATTTTAACTTTGTTTGCAGAAAATGGAAGTATTTGGTATAAAATTTGCTCCACTGAATATCCCTTTACGTAGGCGACTACAAACCTTAGCTGCCGCCGCAGCTATAGCTACAATGATATTTGGAGGGCTCATTGGAACAATAATTTTAATATATATGATACTATATACCGATCACTGGCCAGAAGCACTAATCTATTTGATATGGGCTTATATAATAGACATAGAAACATGTGAAAGAGGAGGCAGGCGCATGGAATGGGTCTGCAGTTGGGCATGGTGGAAATACTTCGGAGATTATTTTCCGATACGTGTTGAACGCGTGCCTTGGGTGGAATTGGATCCCAAGCGAAACTACTTATTTTGCTGTTTTCCACATGGAATATTACCGACCGGTACGTTTGCAGCATTTGGATCGAATTGGGGAGGCTTCCATGATCTATTCCCGTACCACACACCGTACCTTCTAACCCTGAAACAAAATTTTCTCTTACCCATGTTGCGAGAACTTCTATTAGCTGTAGGAATGTGCGCAGCGTCAGCGAAATCATTAAATTACATACTAGGATCTGCAGGAGGTGGAAAAGTGGCAGCTCTTGTAGTTGGGGGTGCCGCAGAGACCTTTAATTGTCGACCTGGCCAATACAAAATTTTTCTTAAAAAACGGAAAGGTTTTGTGAAAATAGCACTTAAAACGGGATCTCCTCTTGTACCAGTGTTTTCGTTTGGCGAAACAGATATCTTTAATCAAGTAGATAATCCTGAAGGTTCCCTTGTACGCCGTATCCAAGAAAATATAAAAAAAGTAACTGGCGTTGTTCCTGCTATTCCATTAGGCCGTGGATTTTTTCAGTACTCATTTGGATTGGTGCCTCTTCGTAGACCTGTTTGTACGATTAGTAAGTATTAATAAATTAGTTTGTATCTGAAGTAATTCGTTTGTAAATTCACATAATATGTACAACTAGCAGAAGGTAAATATTATAATTGCGGGTTTCCCACTTTCTGGAATACCGGATACATATTTGTTGTTGCACATGTACATGCATTTATATGCAGTATTCTGTAACAATGTACGACAAATTATGCAATATATTACAACACCTAAGCACTAGTAGGAAATTAGTATGCAATGCAGGCGCTTAGTTTAGTACTGCACAGTATTTGTAAGTTGCTATGTATTTCTAAGAAATCTTTTTTAAACGACCAATTTGAAAGTGCATTTCAAATGTTGTCGAACCAGTAAGAAGTTGTAAACAAAAACTATTTTTTACAAATATACGATGAAGGAAATAGGACAAAAAGCCGAAGTCAGCTATTAATAAAAAACATCAAAAGAACTTTTATCTCGGATATTGAGAAAGACTTCATCACTATTTAAAAATTTTCCTTCGCCGAAAATAATGAATGTTGACAATGATTACATGGAGAACCAGTTAACTTTTCCCCTTAGAAGTAGTTAATGCAACCCAACATACACTTATCAGAGTAATTTAACAAGAAAAGCATCCATCGGTACAACAGTATTATATAGTAAAAACTATATAAGGGAAAAACAACAAAAATAAATAGCAAATCTATATTTATTTTTTTTTATTGCACAGCTCCTCTTCCAATTCAATTTTAGCCAAATACATTGTTTAAGTAATGCACTACATTACAAACATTTACAGAAAAAATTCGTTGACAATGGGAAACAAATATGCAATGCGGATTGCACTTTGCGAAACAGTGCTAGTTATGCCTATTCAGTATGGTTTGTGAGATTTGACCATTTGCTAAACAATACAAAATTTAAAGCAGATTGTTCAAAAAAAGTCGATTCTGAAAGGAAATACAAGATTTCGATCTTCTCATTTTTATGCCGTTCGTACACCAAAGTAACGTAATGGGGATGAAATACATTTTTTTTCGGAATTCTTCTAACGGAAGCTCTGCTAATACCTACATTTGTGATTATATCTGTTTGGCTTACATGGGGATTCTCACTGACTGCCTCTAATTCTGCTAGTTCATTTTCAAACGGTGAACTTCTGGTTGAATATCCCCTGATATATAAATAGCAGACTGCAGCATATTTTCGCGGTCTTTCCCAAAAATTAGCAACAAGTCTGTTTTCTTATTAGGCACTTGAAAACATCCTACATACAATTTAAGTAAATTGGTAGTGCAAGCTTAGTATTTTCATATTAATTAATTTAATTAAACGATAGAAAGAGTGATTTTATTTGCCATGTATTGCGGCAACCACTTTTAAGAGGAGCAACTTATTTGCTCCACCTGTAGTGATCAAAAAATAACGCGGTCAAGTGAGTTTATGGTGAATGTATAGTGAACTCGCTTCAATTGTTGATTGCCTGGTTGCGATATGAACTTGACGCGTCCGGTTTGGTGCAACTGGGTTTGGCGCAGGGACGGTTTGGCGCTGGGACGGTTGGGCGCTGGGATGTTGGGCGCAGAGACGTTTGGACGTAAAGATATATTAAAGTGGTTTATTCTATAACAGGGTTTGTGTTATTAATAAAATTGCCGAATTATCCAATATCATTAATAAATCCGATTAATAAAACAACTGATTGCACTTGATATCGAATATTGCATTAGACAACGACATCAATAGCAACGTTTATTAAAATAATGCGTATTATGCATATTTCTATAGTTACAAACTAGACATTGGCAAAAAATTAAACACTTTAAGGGAAATGGTGTATTGACATTTAATACATTTTTAATATTAAAAATGTTTTTTAGTTGATGTATGTATAATCAAATTATATATAATACTAAAATACTATAGTCACTCTCGGCGAAAGAGAAACTACCAAACTATTATGAAACAAAATTTTATATAATTTTAAATTTAAAAAATATGTATGTACGTGTCAGTACTTTCATTGACATGCTGTATATTTTGAGGTAGAAAGTAGTAATATTCTGATTAAACACCATAAATACAACAATATTGTTGCATGAAAAATATTTAAGAATGCTTATTTTTGAACGTTTGGTGAAGAAATCTTAATAAATCGTTCTGTTATCAAATGGTTTCATTAATATAATTTGATAATTCAGCAATTTTATTATATGTATAACACAAAACTTTTTATAGAATAAACCACTTTAAATGTTTCCGCCCAAACGTCCCTGCGCCCAACAGCCCCTGCGCCCAACCGTCCCGACCCCAAATGGTCCCTGCATCAAACCGTTCCTGCGCCAGACCGCCCTGCTAGCAATAGTCCTTGCGCCAAACCGGGTCTGCGCCTAACCAACCGTGCCAAACCATAGGTAATAATTATTATTCTTTTGAAATTAATATATTGACGATCGGCTTGAATGTGTTGGGAAAAAATTATGTACACTTTGGATACAGTTGTTTGTAAGAATATTCAGCCAATTTTCTGATGTTAGAACACCCAGACAACAATTCCAAGAAATTCTAAAGCATTTTGTACATTTTTTTATTGGATTGAAATCTCAGAAATAATGAAAAATCTTCCATTTCTAGCACCTGTTGTAATAAATCAGCTTATTCATTAGTTGTGCTATGTCAATGTTTATATGCAAGGCAAAAAGCTAAGACTCTATTGTTAATAAAATTTATCAAAATGCTATTCTACTAAGGTTATCGTTAAATACCTTTTACTATGTAGTCTAGACAAATATTAACAAGGCGCAAAGAATCGTAAAGAATAAAAAATAAAATGCATTATACAACATTCAATAAAGCAACCTTTTATAAGAGAAATTGGCACTTGCAACTAATCAATTTGTTAATAAGATGTTATGTACGTAGGAAAAAGGACGTCAGAAATATAAGTGCCATGTATTTGTCCATTCGTTACTTACCAATGATAGTTGGTAATCATTAACAGGTTTTTAGTAATTAAAAATATTATTTTACTTTACAGTGTGGAAGTACAGTGCAAAGACTATATCTGAGTTGTACCTACCATACAGTGGCGTGTCGAAAGTTTGTCTATCTTTAAGATTTGTTTCTCACCACTGGTAATACACTAAGATTTTGACTTTATGTTTTCCGTTTTGTATTTTAATACATTTATTTATTTATTTTGGATGTTTTGTAATCATACATTACGCTATATTTAATTCATTTCTAAGCAAAGCAAACTACATTTTAAGTGTGTAGGTATTTAATGCCTGAAGTTGAGCTAATACCTACTACAATGGATGACGTATAAAAGTTCGGGAGCTTCGCCGTTTAGTCTTATAATTAACACTGACGTATAGCGTCAATGTTGATCATTGAGAATATTTTGAGGTAAAGTGCTGGTTGTCCATTGATGTTAACTATTGTTCTTTGTTTTAGTTGGCAAACCAATAGAAGTCAGCAAGGTAGAAAATCCGTCCCAGGAACAAATAGATATTTTACACAAAGAATTCATGACTCAACTCATCACACTTTTTGAAGAACAGAAACATAATTATGTAGCAAATCCTCGTGACTGCATACTCATCGTTGATTAGACATACGTTTTGCTGCTTCTGTTATACAGAAGTTGTGTAAATATTACTACAAGAGAGAGAAAAAACTATTTCAAATGTTTCCGTTTTTAGAAATATTTTTAAGACAATATGGAATTATTGTTACATGTTATTTGAACTGCTTTACATATCGTTGTCTTTAATTTTAACTAGCTTTTGCATAGTTGTACATAATCTCTATTTATAGCTACAGTTAAGTAACATTTTTATAGTAGTATCTATGTAAGATCAGTGGTATTATTTTTTATATAAGAAATCAAAAAGTCGTTTTACTGCAATATATTTCAAAAATGTTGCTTTTAAATTAATTTACAATTAGGTACATAATTTTTGATTAATCAGTATTTCATGAAGGTACAGACTTCTTCGCGAAATATTTTTTTAATCTTGATATATATCTAATTGATATACCTTCCTTCCTTCTTTCATTTTCTTTTTTTCTAGTGTAGAATCTATACTATAGATCTCCCACGTTACGCGTTAACGATTTTCTGATGTTGTATAACAAAGCACCTCTGCATGATTTTTGGTATCATCCGCCCTACGTTTGACTATAATATATCTTAAAAAACCGATTTTGTCATGATTATTATTTCACTTTATTATAACCATCGAACAATACAATGGGCCACATTGTATTATTATTTATTTTTCGAGGCGGCCAGCCAAACAAAGTTATCAAATCGTTACCCAATCAGTAGCCTTTAAAAACCCCACGCGACTTTGACTAAACCGTCTTACAAATCGCATGTAAATAATGGTAGCTTCGCAAATTCTATTTTAAATTTCTAACTATAAATTTTTCCGAAATCTCCCAAGGTTGGATAAGGTTTTAATAATTTAATCCCACTAACGTTAATAGGTGAACCACTTCAAATTAAATGCAGCACTCATTAAACATGCCATGGGTGATATTATCTCTTTAGGCGGCTCTCACATTGAAGCAATAAGCAATAAGCAACTAGCAATTGGCAATAAGCAATAGGCAATATTATTTTGACCGCCTCTCACACCTGAGCAACTCTTTTATTAGTTTCAATAGCAATATCTGGCAATAATGTCCTCATCTGACGACTCGGATGATACGGTTTTAATGTGGTGGCATTTAGTAAGCAGCAGAAGGAAGGGCAAAAGAAGGAAACATTGGGTTAACCCTGCATTTACATACCTAATAAATCTTGGTGCAAATATTTGTGCCAAGGAACTCAGAGCCCATCCTGCCCAGTTCAAAAACTGTTATTGGATGAGCCCAAATAGTGTTAAAACCCTTTTAAATTTAATTAAACCGCAGATCATTCCTTTTCCACTACTTCCACAAATTTGGTATTGAATGCTGGATCGTCCGGCATGCCTTTTTTTTATAATTCAAAAAATAATATAACAAAAATGCACGTTCTATCACAAATATTGCTTTACTAACGCGATAATTATCGGTTTGCAACATGCAGCGCATATCGCCGGCAATAATATTGCTGCAAACTGGTAACCATTTCGTAGAAGCGATAACAAATTGCGGCAGTGTGAGACTCATGATTAAATTTAATGTAAATCACCAGACAGCAATAATATTGCGTGTTGCCAGATGCTAGTTGCGTATTGCTTATTGCTTCAATGTGAGAGCCGCCTATTAGGCTTAGACCGCGTTGTCGTAAGATAGATTGACCGTTACAGGTAGCATTATCAAAGTTTAACGAAACGTCAGTATCAATCAATGGTAGGACGACGCGGTTTAACCCTTTAGAAATAACTTAATTCGACTTCACAAGCAATTAGTTTCGTTTATTTGGATTAAGTATGTGCAGCGACAGCAATTCACAAGAACAAAAGATAATCCAATGATAAAAATTATCAAGGTACCTACGGGAGGCTATTTGTTAAATAATACTAAATATAATGAAAATCAAAATATGTTCTGCGATTAGACCTCATATACAACGTTTATTAGAGCAACCAATATTAAGTTCCGCAATAATATTTTTTTATTTAAATGGAAATCACTAAAGGGTGGAAAGGCATAATTAACTGTTGTGCATTGCTGCTCATATTGTCAGTTGCACAATGTGCAGGCTTTTGCATTATTGGGAATTATTATACTTAATTTTAGGATAACAATGAGAGTGGTGGTTCCTAGCCTTGTTCTAATACTCTAATCTGTATACTAAGATTAACTCAACAGGAGCTAACTACAAGGCATATAACAAGACTCGATACGGGACACTGTAGAATCATCTTTGTACAATGGGGATAGAAGACTACCCCACATATAGACTGTGTATTGTGGTAGATGAAACCCCCGTCCACATACTCCACTAATGCGAAATACTAACAGATAAAAGGCTCGAAACATTTGGAGCCTCGTTTCTTGAAACAGATGATTCATGACTACCCCCACGAATCTGAGACAGGACTTCATGAAAGGAACAGACCTGAAAGGGGGCAGATAAAACAAACAGGAAGTCAATAGGTTTTCTTGGCCGAAGTGCAGTGACAGGTAAAGTCATACCCCACATTTCGTTGAATGTTTCTTAAATAATGGTTTAAAAATAAATTAAGAAACATTTTGTAAACGCTACAAACAAACAATTATTACGCCAATGTTATTTAATGTATATGCAGCACTTCTTTTGCTGAAATTTCATTTGGGTAGAAAGCTATTAATTCAGTCCTTGTAAAAAATATAATTCCGTCAATGATTTCAGTCAATCCGCATATAACAGTAATGTTAGAAAAGGGATTAAACAGTTTTAAGACGGCAATATGTAAATAAAGATGTGGAAACTCACAAACTGCACCAACTGATCCAAATTTAACAAAAAGATTGACGATCATCTCGTTTAAAACTGCCATACAGTCCGAATCGTGTACCTTCAATTTGTCATAGTTGGTTTTAAAAGACAACAAAGAAGTCTTGAAAGGAGTTAGCAATCGAAGTTGAGTTCTTTAGTAACTATATTTTTAATATAACGATACGTTAGCAAAATTGTATCGACAGAAATTAACCCATGAAAAATGTATGAGCATGGTAAAAGTATGCCCTCATAACAATATGGAGTGTGGTTAAATGGACTAAAAAGGTTTAAAATGGTATTAAAATAGCAAAAGACGCCTGTGTGTCCAAGACAAGCAAATCAGATAATAACTCCAGAGAACGTCAAGACGGCGTATTAACCAACTCTTAGTAAGGATGGAAGAACACATGTTAAGGAGATGTAACGCTTAGCATCACAACCTAGTGTAATCCGTTGCAACATATACCCGGAAGTCAGCAATAAGGACAAAGAACCGTAGATTTTATAGCAGTTTGTTTTTACTCCAATTTCTTAAATTTAAGTAAAGCACTGATAAAAGCTAGTTTAACAAATTTGAAAGATGTTCAAAGTAACTTAATTTTGAATATTATTGAAGCAATGCGTTCTTCTAACTTATCTTGCGCCCAAACTTTTCTGTAATTACTAATAAGATGCGTGGTGCCAATAATTAACATGGTAAAGAACTAAAAAGTTTAGTAAATAGAATTTAGTTTCAGTCGATACATATTTATTAATTTTCAATAAGACTTTAACTTACCATAAACTATGAATTTCGTCGTTACGTGTTATACAGGGTGTTGCGGAAGTGGATCGCATAATTTTAAGGAGTGAATCAAGGCGCAAAATGTAGCCAATAAGTTCTAAACCACGTTTGGTTGCGGTTCATAGTTACTAGTCACTATAAAAATTAGTGTTAAAAGTTGGTGTTGCAAAATTATTGTACTGCTGGAATTTCATTTTTACTGCTATAGTTTATAAAAATCTAGGATACTTATTAACAATCATTGACTTCCCTAACGCTCGGTATATAAAATTTATTAATAAGTACAGTACAATATGAGATTTCCATATTGCAGAATACGTATATACAGGGTATTTCCAAATAAGTGCGAAAGTTTTTAGGGGGTGATTCCTTGTCGAAAATTAAAGGGGGTCTTTCATGTAAACAAAAGCTCTTAGGCCTGTCCTTGAAAAGTTACACGCTTCCAAAAACCGCGTTAGCTCGAAAAATAGTGGTCTGATGGAAAAATGGTACAGGGACTTTTTGTTTAGTTTTTGTCGCATAACACCTTCCCACAATCCGTGGGCGCGAATTTCGAAACACCCTATATATATATATACATATATATATATACTATACGAGGTGTGTCCAATTGAAACAAATCTGCTTTATAAAAAATTTATTCAACAATTTACAAATACTTATACTTAATACAAATAATTACCGTCATAGTTAAGGCACATATGTCACTGTTTTACTAACCGACGTATAACCTGCTCTAGAATTCTTGTGGCTGCTGATTGAAGAAATCTTCCACAGCTATCTGTATTTCTGCGTCAGACTCAAAATGCCGACCTTATAACGCTTTTTTCAACGGTCCAAAAATATGGCAATCGCAAGGCGATAGATCCGGGCTATAGGGTGGATGCTCTAAAACCCTCAATTTCTTTCGTTGAAGATGTTCTTTTACCACATTATCAACATGAGGCTAGCTTTGTCGTGCAACAAAATTACCCCACGCGTAAGTTTTCCTGCGCATATCCGTCTTATTGCTTGATGAAGCTTGTTCCAAGTTTCATTGTACAGATTTGCATTGACATTTACTCCAGGTTCCTTAAACTCTATCAACAAGGGTCCTTCAAGGTCGAGAAAATGTTAACATCACCTTGCCTGCAGAAGGTTGTACTTTAAACTTCTTCGCCAAGTGTCGTCAACAGCAACTATTGACAGAAGAAAGTCATCACCATTTTGCCTATAGGCTGTGAGGTGTTGCAGAGATAAGCCCATTCGCAAGCTTTTTTGTTCATTAGACAAGAGACGAGGAATCCATTGCGAACAAACTTTGCTGTAACCCAGATTACGAACAATACTATGGACAGATCCTACACTCGCACCAACAATTTCTGAAATTTCTCTAATTGACATTCGGCGATTTTCTCTAATAAGGCCTTCCACACATGTTATATTGTTTTCTGTTAATGCGATACACCGTGCACTTGGTCGCGGCTCATCTATAGTCCCCTCTTTTCCATTCTTAAATCTGCTTGCATTCGCGTATGAATCTGCAATGGCTGCACACCCTCAGCGCATAAAAATGGTAGGACCGCATGCTGATCAAACTTGGACGGATTTTCAATTCAATTTTCAGAATAAAATTCAAACGCCAGAAACTTATTAATGTGTTGCTTACAAACACTACTACATTAACAAACGTCATTTGAATTATTGCATATGATTTCAAGGCTAAGTTGATCAAGTATGGGTTTCAGTTGAACAGGCCTCGTATTAATATCAGTCTATGTATATGAATATTTAAAGTTATAATTTAAGAAAAGTTACTGCTGCCATTTTAGGTCTAATTCATAAAATGGATTGTCAAGAATAATTAGGCTATAAGTAGTTACCTATAGCATTTAGTTTCAAAAACTTCTTATATTAACTTATTATATTTCTTTAAATTTCTGTAAACAAGCAACAATACTTTAGCATTGCATCTTGTACCTTGTACCAAAGAGCATATAACTAATTACATGCTCTTTGCTTGTACAATGTACTCGTACATATTCGCACTTAGCATCTAGTAGTTCGCTTCTCTAATGGTTCTGGTCTGGGATCTAGTAGTTCTGATCTGATGTACCATGTACCTATACCTGTAACGGATAGAGGCAACTGAAGGTTACGACCGGTAAATGGGCGAACCCATGCCATTGCGAACAATCGAGCGGCGTATGCCAGCCGACGTTCGTTAACATAAAGAAGAGTGAAGAACAAGCTCCTCAAGGACCAACCTGCAAAATGCAATGTACATATCATTGTTTACCATTCTTCGGTAACCAGGTCGAAACGATGTTAAATGACCACACCAGAATAGTAAGCGTCCAACCAAAAAGTAGCTTAAAATGTATGTTGACGAGAGAGCGCACCTCTAAATATTGGTAGGTTCTCTCGGCTTCCAACTACACAGGCCTCAAATTTTGGCCTCATAAACTTCTAACCTTCGTATTAAACAGTAATTTTATTATCAACAGCACTACAGCATCAAAACTATTATCAGTTACAGCACATACCAAGAGCTAATCTACAACACGTTACAGGTAGAAGAGTTAACACTGTATTTAACAATTACAAACTAGACATTCGATGTTGTTATGCAACTGACAAAAACGACACTCTACGTTTCTGTTTGACTTTTTGTTTCGTAATAGTTCCCTTCAGAAACGACTTACTTATTGGAAAGTTTAGCCATAATCCAAATATAATTATTAGGCTGGTCAATTAGTATTTCAACTGTAACGGCTTTGAAAATAGTTTGAATACAAAACAAGGATGCTTGAATAAACGCATAAATATCCAATTCCTAGGCAATTTTTACATAATTTGCCGTAACTGATATAACGCATTAGGAATCGAATATAAAAAAGTAAGCAGAATGAAAAAAAGTTGTCACAAAAAAAACACAGAAATCATATATTTTCTAATTTTATAATATCATAAACTGCTAAACAATGATAGTAATGTAAAGGAACAGAAATGCATTAAAGGCGCAACAAGAAAAGATACGATTTTAACAAGATGTTAAAAAACACGGATGCTAAACTTTATGAAATTGAATCCATGCAAACTTTTTATATAATTATATATGTATAACAAACATCACGAATGAAAACTATTAATTATAATATACTGCAAACAATAAATATGTCAATGCAAAAACCTGTTTAATATTTCCTCTAACTTAGTTTAGACACTCTAAACAAGACGAGAACGCTAATATAAATTCATATAAAATCTAACAAAGTAATGCAAGCCCTGAATCACGTCATTTGGTTCAAATAAAATTTAGTGCTGCCATGTATAACGTCCAAAAATTTCCATTTCCTTTCATTTATAGGTACTGTTATTTTATATGATAAAAAGTAATCCATATGGTTGTGGTGGAGCGTGGTGTCAGAACCAGTATTTCTGATTTTACCCGACTGCTACCCTAGATGTAGATGGAGCTTTGAAGTGCTCTGCGAAACATATAAACGTAGTAGTTTTTCTACCCCATTTTTCTGATTTATTTCTGCTAAAAATGTATATAAAAGCGTTATATCTACAGGAGTTAATGAATGCTGAGTAAATAGATTTTTCTTTGTGTACATAAAAGTTTTTAACAATGTTAGTTTTACTTCACCGGTGATATTTTCGCTCAGTTTTCTCTCAAAACATTTGAGAGGTCAGAGATCACTGTTGGAAGTTTCATGGTCTGCCTTTCTTCTAAAAACTAAACAAATTCGAGGTCAACGAAAGTAAGAGTTTTTCTTAGTTAACCTTAAATGCATTTCTTAGTTATACTGATAATATACAGACATCTAAGAACTATCATCATTTTATAAATTAATCAATGACTAACTTAATTTTATCAGCGTTTGGTATGTAACGGCCTTTCTCTTCTTCAAACAATTTCATAACTTCATTTGTGAATTTTTCATGCAAAGAATCGATTTGTTCCTGAGTTGGGTATTCTGTTTTTACAACTTCCAATGGCTTCCCAACTGAAAAAATAATAAAATTAAAATTAAAATACAACATATATGTAGGATCTATACTTAGAGTTCGTATAGGTCTTCGAAAAGGTACTAATCCAAATGATAACTGGATGTACCCTCGACCTAATGGTATAATAGGCGCCACACCAGTTATCGCTTTCACTTTATCCTGAATACTCCGTAGTAAAGAACCTTTAGGATTATCCACTTGATCGAAAAGATCTGTTTCTCCAAACGAAAATACAGGTACCAGTGGCGATCCATTTTTAAGCGCTAATTTTATAAATCCTTTCCGTTTTTTCAACACAATCCTGTACTGTCCAGGACGACAATGATATGCTTCTTCTGCACCTCCTACTATTAACGCTACAGCGTTACCTCCATTAGGAGACCCCAACAACCAATTTAGAGACTTTGCTGAGGCACTACATATGCCCAATGCGAGGGCCAGATCCCTCAATATGGGAAAAAGGAAATTCATTTTGAGCGTTAATAAGTATGGTTTGTGCTTTGGAAACCACTCATTAAAGCCACCTGCTTCTGTCGCAAATGCTGTAAATGCGCCCATTGGGAATATTCCGTGAGGAAAGCAAGCAAGTAAATAGTTTCGTTTAGGATCAAATTCGACAAAAGGCATCTTTTCAAGGCGCGTAGGAAAATAGTCTCTTACATATTCCCACCATGACCATCTACGTATCCGTTTTACACGTCTACCCCCTTTGTCACAAGTATCTATATCAATTATCCAAATCCAAAACAAGTACAAAAATGCTACTAGCCAGTGATTGGTACATAGAATCAAATATAGCATAATGGTGGTTCCTACAACTCCACCGAACGTCATCATTCCAAACGCTAAACCTGCAGCTAACGTCTCTAATCGCCTTTTGGGAGGCACTCTGAGAGGCAAGAATTTTATACCACCTATTTCCATATCTATAACAATAAAAAAAGTAAATTTAGCTACCGTCTTAGACTTATGAGTAATGTATTACAGATTAAAATTTTTACCACTACGTTTACCTAAGCGTGTAAAATAAAAACTTTCGAACTGACAGTTTAACATCATTGCGTCCCCATCATTAGTGGAAGGAGCACAAAACCTACTGCTTTACTTCTTTTTAAACAATGTCCACTTTTATACTTTTCCACCAGAAAAGTTTCACCAACCCCAGCTGGGTTTGAACCCGAGACCTTTCGATGTAGAAGCAAATCTGATAACCGCTAAACTATAGAGATCGATTTTTCAGAGGATATTCGCCCAGTTCATTACAATTCTTCATCAACAATGAAAGATACAAAACTGAATCTTGTGTCTTATTCAGCAGCACTTATTATATGATACCGTTAGGTAACTGTATTAAAATGAAACCAAAAATTCTATAAAGCTGATAGTAAAATTAAATTGTTCCAAAATGTGTACGTTATGTGATGATGAAAATGAATACACATCATTCCCATCCCTCTCTTTTTACATCACGTTTAACTGTGATATACTTTAATATACTGCACATTCTAAACTTCTATTCTTTTGACATTGGCAACAATTAAAAACTTTGCAATCAGATGTAACCGTTATGTCATGAATTAATATTATTAAGGCGGTCATGCTGCTCACTTTCTGGACTGGAATTTGATCTTGTGCTGCAACCCACCGTACACAATTTCCCATTTCGATTAGCGACCGTAGGATCTTAATGCTAAAAATGTTTTATAGAATTCCTGCCATTCGTTGACCAGGTTAACCTTTAGGTCGTCCGTGCTTCTACCTTAGTGCTGCACACATGTGACCGAGAAGAGTGCTGATGTCTAGCAGTAAGAGTGAGTTTCGTTTGAAATAGTGTCAGGTTATACCACGTGCTTTTCTAGGTAATATAAGTCCTGTCGTTAATATACAGCAAATAGTATGTTGAGAAACAAATAATCGGAAAACAATGCAGTTGTACCAAATTAAATATAGTACAGAGATAGGCAATTGTATAGAGGATGGGTGCTCACTCATAAATGGGTTTCGAATCCTCACAAAACTAAAATATGTAAATAAAACATCGGCGGGCAGCTAGCTATTCGCTTCTCCTAAAACTATGAACAATATGTATATTTATTTTTGTAGCATATCCTATGATAATGTCACATCTGGTGATACAAGGCAATACAGTGACTACCGCGCCATCGACAGTGACACTGTCCTGTTGCCCACTTACAAAGAGCTTGGAACCTAGTTTTTAGATGACTGAGTAGGCTGACCGTCAAACATCCGGTCTAGAGTTTGAACATGGAAACTTCCTAGTTGTAGTCGGGTGACGTTATTATTTGACCACGTTGTAATAGGACATACGTACCTATTAAAGAACTATTATTTAAACATTTTTGGTCACCCTGTACAAATACTAAACTTGCTAAACAACTCTGTTCTTGCGATAGCGATGAAGATGTAAAAGTCAATTTAAAGAACCTGGCAGTACAATTAATGTTGAGGGTAGCAGTAGTAATTTAAACTTGCCGTAAAATTATCAAAAACAGCGACGAAATGCCATTCTATTCCACGACAATGTGAGCCAGTGCTTGAGAAAAGCATTCACAGTAATGTAGTTAGAAATTTTGGAGTATCTACCTATCCTGCGACGAACGCTAAAGTTCGTGCAGAGGCGAAGGATTTCTTTCAACAGTGGCCTGCAGGATGATATAGGTAATGTATCCATCTATCAGGGAATGGATGGTAAAAGTACCTAACTGCTAAGATACATATTCAGTGACTGCTAAAGTGTCTCTAAATAAAATAAAATTAGCGTTTACCATTGTGACTGCAGGTTACTTTTAAACTTGAAATTTTTTCTTAATTAGAAGACAACATATCCTAAATTGAAATAAAGTGAAAAAAATTTTAAAAAATGGTAATTGCTGATGATAAGAAACTGCAAAAGTAATCCACGTATGTTTATGATATATGTGGACTTAATGTAGAGAAATTATTCACCTTATTGCAAACTACCACCCGTTAAGAATAGGTACAATGCACACAATCTAAATATCATAATTTATCGAAATCTTTTACAATCACGACAATGCCAAGATTCTATAGCCAATCTATTTTGTCGTACATCAAACGTACTCTCTTTTACGTGGGCTGCAATTCGCTTTCCAAGGTTCACATATAGACGACCCGAATACCAACCAACCAACCAAAGTAGGAGTAGGTATGCATTCCGAAAACTTTATTTATAAAACATGTTAAGAGCTCTCCAATACGAATATCAAACTATCAATACAATGCAAAGTATCGGTACTTTAAACGAAACAGATAAGTCAGTTATTTTTAAATTACTCCATGAATAACCTATGGAATCAGAACTTACTTTGCAAAAATTCACGCATATTTAATAAATAATTTCTACAATAGAGGCACGAAAAAGCTGATTCACAGATAATTTAAACATTTCTGGTAGCTAATGGAAAGAGTTAAACATATTCAGTAACTATGCAAGTATGATGTACAGTGACATCAGTAAAATAAGTGGACGCGACTGCCTCCCTGGACTTTCCCATACTGGAAACTGTTCATATCATCTTTATTCAACAGTAGAGTTATTTTCCTCAAAACGGTTGTTCAAGTGCTATCCTAAAACCTTGCCTCGTAACGAACAGACTTACAAG
>JABXWE010002254.1:0-59433 GCA_014611495.1 Limonius californicus | reverse complement strand
GGGGGGGGGGGAGAGAACAGACGAGTAACAAACCGAATACGATTAGATTCAATGCAAATAACAAAAACTGTCGCATAAAAAGATTGAATATGAAAGTAGTCAGGATATATAGAAATTAGTGGGTAATGGAGGGCATGATAAAGACCAATAATAAGGACTCAGAAAAGGGGACCTTAGGATAATACAAAAGAAAAGAAAATTAGAGTATCTGAAGATAGATAGATATAACTGATCTGGAGATAAATGAGATAATGGAAATGATGAATGTTAATTTACAATTCATAATTAAATCAAAAATATACGTTCAGTGAACGGAAATGAATGAACGTGTAAAGAACAAAAAATTAAGGTTTGGGAAGACAAGGGTGGGAATGATTATGATGGAGGCAAGAATGCATTGAAAATAAGAAATCTGGGAAATGAATTATAACAACATATAAACGGGCTCTAGGAAAGAACGGAAATAACAAGAAGTGGGTGATAAAAGTAGTTCAAAAATGAAAATGCAGAAGAAAATAGAAAGTGAAGAGGAAAGAAGGAATGGGTAAGGGTAGCGCACAATACGATTCGCCGAGAATGCTTTACCGCTAAGAATCATTCGCCGAAGCGTTATCAGCTGCGGCACGATTCGCAGCCAAGAATGAAATATTTCATTCCGGCCCATCACCATCTTCCTAGACTTCTACGTCCTTGGGGTTTATAATTGTATGCTTGTAGAGGTTTACGGTTTTCCCCCATTCTCTCTAGGCGTTGAATCAATTTTTCTTTGTTTTCTTCTATTATATCCTTTATGCTATGTATATTTAGCTCTTCTCTTATTGTGTTGTTTGTGACGCCTTTAAATGAAATATTTATTAAACAAAATTATATTAATAACCACATGCATATGAACATACATAAAGACATTCTAAAATTAACGGTTTTGGGAAAGAGAGGAATTTATTTCGTATGTCACCGACAAATCGTACCGCGGCGAAACCTGTCATAGAGAATCGTGCCTGGTGTCGAATCGTGCTGCAGGTGAAGCCTGTTGTGGCGAATAGTGGTCGGCGGAGCATGCTCGGCGAATTGTAATCAACCCCTAAGAGTAAGAGTAAAGAGTCACGTCATCCCTAATTGAATGGGCATACGCGAAACTGGAGGATCAGTGGAAGAGGTTCTGTGGTTCGAGACAAGGAAAACTCTTTATAGCCGGACCGGAAAAATCTAAGTCGGTCTGGCTAAATCTGTTGATAGGAGCTCTTATAGGGCACTCCAGATTTAGACGAATCCTAAATCTATTTGGGGTCGAAGCAGTCCGACATGTCAAGCATGATGAAACTGCCCTCTACTTTCTAGGAGAATACGACTGAGGCACCAAGCCTTCGGTGCAGGGATGCTTCACAACATAGATTTGAACTCCATTACTTGGGCAGACATCTTGATATTCACCAAGAAGTCAGGAAGGTTCGGTAGGAGAAACAGAGAGTATGGGGAAGAGAATGGACAGGAGAGTAGCGGTGATTAGCGGGAAACCAGGGATTAGAAAAATGGGCCCATAAAGGCTTACTTGCTGGGAATCTTAGCCCTCCTCGCAAATTTACTTGTACTAGTACCAGGAGTGAAAAGTAATAAAATGGGAATGATAAATAACAAAAGATATCGAAAACGGAACAGAGGAGGAAAAAATTAGAAGAATAAAATGAGCCGAAGGACGCCAGAAAATTAAAATTAGTAGTGAAAAACTACAAAATATGGAGAGGGCCAATTTAAAAGTGGAGAAAAGGTGGAGAGTGGCAGATGAAGGGGAGTTAGTGCAAATCAGAGAAGCCTAAATAGATGGCGGGAACGTGATTGGGAGGTATGATAGAGTAGAATATTTTTGTCGAAGCAGGAGGTGCCCCTAGTGACAATAACATTAAATAGAAACAGGAGGCCCCTTGATGAAAATGACATTAAGTAGAAGCAGGGGGTTCCCATGGTGAAAATGACATTAAGTAGAAGCAGGGGGTTCCCATGGTGAAAATGACATTAAGTAGAAGCAGGAGGACCCCCTGGTAAAAATTACATAAGTAGAAGGAAGAGGACCTCGGGTGAAAATGACATTAAGTAGAAGTAGGAGGTCTCCTTGGTGAAAATGACATTAAGTAGAAGCAGGAGGTCTGCTTGGTGAAAATGACATTAAGTAGAAGCAGGACCCCCTGGCGAAACTGACATAAGTAGAAGCAGGAGACTCCCATGGTGAAAATGACATTAAGTAGAAGCAGGAGGACCCCCTGGTAAAATTACATAAGTAGAAGGAGGAGGACCCCTGGTGAAAATGACATTAAGTAGAAGCCGGAGGTCTCCTTGGTGAAAATGACATTAAGTAGAAGCAGGACCCCCCGGTGAAACTGACATAAGTAGAAGCAGGGGACTCCCATGGTGAAAATGACATTAAGTAGAAGCAGAGGACCCCCTGCTAAAATTACATAAGTAGAAGGAGGAGGACCCCTGGTGAAAATGACATTAAGTAGAAGCAGGAGGTCTCCTTGGTGAAAATGACATTAAGTAGAAGCAGGACCCCCTGGTGAAACTAACATAAGTAGAAGCAGGACCCCCTGGTGAAACTGACATAAGTAGAAGCAGGAGGTCTCTTTGGTGAAAATGAGATTAAGTAGAAGCAGGACCCGCTGGTGAAACTGACATTATGTAGAAGCAGAACGACCCCCTGATGAAAATGACATAAGTAGAAGCAGGGGCTCCCCTGATGAAAATGATGTTAAGCAGAAGCAGGAGGACCCCCTGGTGAAAATGATAGTATAAGCTGGTGGACCCCCGGGTAAAAATGACATTAAGTAGAAACAAGGTGAAAATAAAAAATGATATTAAATAGAAGCAGGAGGCCCCCTAATGAAAATAACATTAAATAGAAACAGGAGGCTCCCTGGTGAAAATGATATTAAGTAGAAGCAGGACCCCCTGATGAAAACGACATAAGTAGAAGCAGGGGGCTCCCATGGTGAAATTGACATTAAGTAGAAGCAAGGGGACCCCCTGGTAAAAATTACATAAGTAGAAGGAAGGTGACCCCTGGTGAAAATGACATTAAGTAGAGCAGGATGTCTCCTTGATGAAAATGACATTAACTAGAAGAGGGGGCTCCCCTGGTGAAAATGTCATTAAGTAGTTTAAGTCGTATAAAATAAGAGAAATAGAGAGTGAAAGAGAAATGGCTGGAGAGTCAGGAATGCATGAACAGGTAGGTAGCGCAACAGAAAAAGAGTGTGGGTTAGCTACAAAAAGGAATATACATGTATTTCTTTTTTCAGAATATAGAAATAGAACACAGAACGAACATTTCGCAGTTGTTCCAAACAAGATTTCGTACTTTGGATACTGAACTTGAACCTCCGTACATTTACAGCCACCTCAAATCCGGTCCCCCCATTGAACTATTTTAGCAACACTTTGGTGGAGTACGTACTATGTTGTACCAGCGCTAATAATAAATGTTTATTGTCGGATTTAGTGCCAATATCACGTTTACAGTAAAATAACTAGAGTCCGTTCTTCTTTCAAATAAACTTATTATTTAAAGTTCGGTTGCCAAGACTAAATGAGAATTGACGTTGACATTAAACGAATTACTAGAATTTTCGTGGGCGTAACTTCTTCACCGCTGACTTCGAAAATGCCAGTAGTTATTAATTTAACATTTCAAAAAATTAAGGGATTTTATTGCTTTGTAATATAACAACGAACGTAAAAACCTGCTTTAATTATCCAAGATTCGAGGGCAGTGTAAGACTTTTAGTATTTTTCTTGTTGAGAAAGATTTACTGGGGAAACCCGATTTTCCAGAGGGCCGTTTTTATTGCCCCGCCAAAGCAGAAGGTCGTAACTGCACAGGAAACTCTTTTATCATATATGACCTTTAGCTTTATCAGGGCGGCATTGCTAGGGTAGGGCAGATTTAGTATTCATCAGCCCTTTCCAATACCTAGATTAAGAGATATGCGTTTGTAGAACTCCAAAACGAGTATTTTCATTTAAAATACTTTTGCAGAGGACGAAGGATTTTTGTGCGGGATTTTCTAGAAAAACAATTTACGAAGACTGCTTCCGTTTTAATTGCAGTGGCTCTCTAGGCACCCGTATTAATTATTCACGTTCAAAAACTGCATTGGGGTTAGTCCTGAAAGCTATGGTAACTTGATTTACATAGTAAGCGACTGACAGCTTACCAGCGATTATATTTCAGGCGTTTAGATCTGATGGGAATTTGATGACATGAAAAATTCGATCTTTTGCACCTCATTTTGTTTGTGACCTTGGTAAACAGCTTTGGCCTGGGTGTTTTCAGTTCCTCCTACGCATATACTCCTACTACTAGAGCGAGGACTTGTAAGCGCAAAAAACTAATAAATACCGCTTCAATACGCTCAAACATGTACTTCAATATGCATTAAAAAAGTATCAAAACATTAAGGCAAAAATCAGTTAAACCCGCTGATTTGGAAACTTTATTATGTAGTATACAGGGTGATGGAGTAATTGCTAATAAATTCAACGCTACATTACTAAGCAACCCTTAGTGAGTTTGACAAAACCAGCAACACTTTTGTGGAGGGAATGTTTTTAAAATATGGAAGAATAAAGAAATGGCAATTGAGGTGAAACACAAAACTTATATTTGTTTACCTTTTTAGAGGTTAAAGTACATTAATTTATGATTCGGTTAGATTACTTCAATTTAAGTGAAGGTTAAAATAAATAAGTGTTTGGTTCCTGTAGTATACAAAGTAAATATAAATAAAAGTTCAACGAAAAACATATTTTTCTGAACTTTAAATAAACCGGAAAATTCTTTTTCATCAGGGGTGAACAGATACATAGTCGAAATTAATAATACTGAAAATATATATACTATGCTACTACTAACTACTACTACTATACTACTACTACTACTACTACTACTACTACTACTACTACTACTACTACTACTACTACTACTACTACTACTACTACTACTACTACTACTACTACTACTACGACTACGACTACTACTACTACTACTACTACTACTATTGCTATGTAATTAAAGTCATGGTATAAAACAACTTACGCCAACAAGCTCAAACATAAAACTGTTATCTCGGGGAATTAAAAGAGTGTCTCTAGTCTCTATTCGTGGCTTCGTCTCGTTCAAAAAGTTGAAAATGTTAAAAAAAGACTCGTGCAAATTCTTTCAACCCTCACTTTGCTTTAATGTCACCGTAACTAGTTTATCTTTTATCTGCACCAACCTTTACACTGTAGTTACGCACGTTGAAATGCCCCTGGACAGCTACCCATCCGGTACACAGACTGCATTCACCTCCACCTGATTGGTACAGCTCTCCGGCTCTTCCCGTTACATCGTACTTTACCATTTGTTATTTGCGACGATTAAAACCACATTTAGTTTGATGATGCTGTATTCTCTTTTCAATATTACATCTTTTATGACATTCAAAAAAAAAAACAAAAGTAACCTCTCATTTAAAATTTAGTAATCGTTGACCGGCGGTGAAAGATATTATTTTGACACGGAAAACACATCTTACCCCGACGGCGATTCAAAGGTGAATAATTCAATTATTTAATCGAATTTAGAAGCTTACTTGACAATCAATGAAATTACACAGATTATGGGAAAACTGTCAAGTTGTCAAATCCCATTTTTAAAAATATTATTAATTTACACAACAAATCATAATGAAATTTTTAGATGATACTTTTGTCCAATTAGCATTTAAGCCCCCTCATTATAATATCACAGCAATATATATTAATATATATTAGCGACTTCTCTACAGTTCTCTTGGCCGTCTGTCGTATCCCGAACGTCACTCCTTTTTATCCTGCCACGCATCTTCACTTAAATTTCGTTGTTCCATAGCCTTTTTTTCTCCGTCCCCCCATCTGGTTCTGGGTCTTCCCGTTTTCGCCGTCTATGGGGGATCCACTTCCATGCTTCCTTTGGCAACCGTCATTTTTCCATTTTCTTCACATGTCCGTACCAAGACAGTTGCTTCTTTTCGCTGGTGTCTGTTAGCGTCACTTCTACGTTCATTCTCTCTCTGATAGTTTCAGTTCTTATTCGGTCTAATAAGGTCACACCACAACATGAAAATATAAAAATAACAATACGTGTTATGGTTTATTCGTTATCGTTAACAGATTTTGCATCCCACAATAGGGCGCCGGCTTCTTCTCTTGCTCGTGCTTCTCCTCAACGCAAACGTAGAAACATGGAGAACTACGGGTTAACTTTGAATGCGGACGACAAATATCAACCCCGCGGTTGCCAACCGGATTGATTGGAGACTTCTGTGTGGTGGGTTGCAGCACAAGATTTCCATACACTGCACGGTAGTGCTTAAGAATCTAATTTAAGCAATACTTGACGTTTTGCACAGAAATGAAAAGCTCTACCAACTAATCTACCACGACATACGTTACAGTTTCTAATCAACTGTTTTTTTTTTGGATTGTCGGCTAAAACAATTATTTATCAATTGTTGTCATTGAAAATTCATTCCATACACAGTACGATAGTAAAATGCCCTCCCCACCCTACTAACTTTTGAACGACTTTATATTTCTTCACAAAATATTGTGTGTTTTAATGGGAGGCTAAATACTACTTTCTAACCCACATTTCAATTTTATAACTTTCAAAATGGCGGCCAGGCGCATTTACCATTGTACTAAAATAAAGCAACACACGAAAAACTTGTATATTACATTTATGGATACATTTTTCTGCCCACAGTCACTATAAATGGAAAGGTGACATTTTACTGCATCACCATTATTATATTCCCAAATTAAATCTAGAACTCAAAATTTATTATGGAGACGTAAACGATGTAAAATGTATAGCGTTCTCTACTTTCGCGATTTCAGGTATCCGTGGAAAGGCTTGGAACCAATCACCCACTGTATTTCATAATATAAAAATGTCAACATGTTGATGTACCCGCTTGCAACATCAGTTGTATGTTTCTGTAATAGCCTAGCAGTAAGAGTATAATGTTGTCTACGCAAGGTCTGCTGTGAATATTCCTATGGATTCTATCTTTTAATGTTTCTCTATTTTTCCCTGTACAAGACTAAGGAATTATTTTTTATTGCTATTACTGCAGAATTACAATATCTACTGATACTTGATTAAGCATAATAAATGTGATGGAACATAAAAAATTTAATTCCCAAAAATCTTCACAGTTGAAGAAATGGTAAGCTTACAATTAAAAATATAAATCATAACATGGTCGTGATGAATAGAATAGCAGGCAACTAAAAATAGACACAACTAATATACAGTGTGAATTTTTTGCTATTTATAATTACATGTTTTCAAACTCATTCTATTTAGAGACTATTCGTGAGATATTGCAATTACGTAGTATCTAGTACAAAATTAACTCAATAAAACTTAATTTATTCCACTATATTGAAAAAATGTAAAACATTAAAAAATGCAACTGCAGACTTAGTGTACATAAGAGAGGCTATTTCCGCTAAGCTATTATAGTAACATTGAGTTCATGTCGTGAACGCGTACATCAACATACTGTTAATTTCAATATTACTATATAATTTTTTGCTTAAAGGCGTATTAGTAGAAATTTTGTTAGTAAATAAGTATTAGGTGTTTCAAAAATTGTTTTCTCTTCATTTATGGCGATTGCAATCAGCAAAATTTTCTAAGGAATACAACTTCTTCCATGTTAAACTCCTATGTTCAACGTTCAATGGTAAACAGAGTATATTTAATTACTATTTTTATCCAGTATGACGTTGCTCGTGATAAAGATTGACAGTAACTTTAATAAAGTCCCCTATAGTACGAACGAAACGGTAAATAGCCCCAAATTTTCGATGTTTGGAATTCACGCGGGGTGTCACTTTGCTCACCACACATCAAAGCGTAGGCTGCCATCCGACGCAGGGTGATTTGTCAACAAACGAAATGTAAATAGCACCGGCTATCTACACATGCTGCAAGATTAGTGAAAACTGGCTTGTTTATATTTTCACGGAGAGAAACCTCTACGTTGGAGATATAGTTTAAAATGTTTCAGTTGTTGTTTCAATTTTCTGCGACCCCCGTGTTCACCTGACTTATGGGATAATAAACACAGCTTATGGTAATTACAACATATACATTCACATATTTGGAATTGTACATTTTAGAAGCAGCAGTAAAGACAAACAGGCACACAAATTCCGTTATAAGGGGAACCTTGGGACTGCAAACATTTGCTCTTTATTTTCTTTCAACGGAAAGCTGACAAAAATTATTTACAGTATTGAACCTTACAGTACCATGTATATCATTAGTGGAAATATATTTTCATACTTAAAAAATATCCGGAATGTTAAAATTACCAGTAGGTATTTTAAAAAACAAATAACAATATAATGGTGAGGCTCTACACCCCACTAAGGAGTTTGCCCTACAAGACGGAAGGTCAGAGCTTCCGCCTCTTGGCTGTCACACTCGGTGGTCGAGTTCCATGTTTATGGCACTTGGTGATATGGTGAGCATCACGCAGTGGACAACCGCAGAATTTCCCCTTGTTCATTCGAACGCAGGTACTCAATTATTGACTGCATAGGCCACCTGCCAGGCATCACTTCCGACCTTCAACACCGGAGCCCAGTATTCTAATCACTGGAGCAGTTAAAAAAAGCAAATACAAACATCTATGTTGATATATGTATGTTAATTATCGCATTTGTTTTTAAGAAATCGATCGCTAGGTATTTGTGTGTTTTTAATCTTAAATCGCGAGTATAAGAACTGAATATTTTGCTACTACCATAATTTGTTCCAAAAACCGCATTAATAATTTGAGTTCGAGAAGATTATAATAAATATAAGAATTATCTAAAGTGCAACAGTAGAATCTTCTGCAGTTTGGTATGAAACACACAAATATTGCCACATATTAAAATTTCCAACCAAAAATATTTCAGAAAACATATCCCTTATTTGATTTACAATCCTTAACAGATGGGTTAGGTAAAATTTGCTTGGAGGTAAATATTTTCTATACCGCAAGCTAGAAATGCTGAAGATATAATTTTTCCCCTGGTTTCCTGCTAATCGTTGTAAGCGTGAAATACAATACAGTAAACAGTGCAAATCCAAACAATTATGCTATATCTGGAATCTAGTTGTGCCCGAGCTCGTCTTAAGTTAGTTGAATTGGATTAATAATTGTTTTGTTTGTACATTTCCAATGTAGTTTATGTTGTGATGTTCTGACCCTAAGCGTTAAAGAGTATAAGATCAACAGACAAGTTCATTCAGTAGAGTGACTCATCGTAGTACAGACTCGTTCCGCCTATAAATACACAAATATAATTAGAAGACAGAAATCTAGTGGAGACATCATTAAAGACAAAAACATTACTCGGTTTCTGCAGAGAAGGAAAAAGAAAGTTGCAGTAAATAGAAGGTAGTATACCTTTTTCCCAAAAGACTGTGTTCTTACGGAAACAAGACAAAAATAATATTTTACGGTTACTTGGGATTTTTTATAGTTTCTCGTATTAAAAAGCATTTCTAATATTCCTAAAATTCAAACATTTATGAAAACTTTTCCAAGGCATTTAAAACAAAATGATAATGGTGAGGCTCTACACCCTGCAAGGCAGAAGGTCAGAGCTCCCATATCCTTGCTATTACACCCGGTTGTCGCTTACCATATTCACGACACGTGGTGATGTGGTGGGAATTACGCATGAGCAAACCGCTTTATTATCCCTTATTCATTCCAACGCAGGTACCCAATCATTGGAAGCGACTGGCTAGACCGTCCGCCAGCCATAGAGTCGGCGATTTGAATTCCCGAATTTCGGTACCAAAGCTCAGTGCTGTATCCACTGGACCACACTACAACAAACAAAGTAATCATAAATTAAATTCGAAATGTTTAAATTTTACTTTTTAAAATGCTCTGAAAATAAAGATCCTTAATTGGGTGGGGGTAAAACCCAATTCCTGTAATTACATCGTTTTCTTGTCCCATTTGAAAGAAACTCTTAAATGCCAGTTGATTGAGAATTATATATTTATATATTTATTATATAATTACAATTATATTGTCAAGGGTTCGCTAGGAAAAAGTTAAACCGATAATAACATTCTTAACATGCAAGCTAAACAGTCGAAAATAGAAATACAAAACAAAATATTGTATGACTCTCACTCATCTGGATTGATGTTGTGAAAATGGTTCTACTAAGTATTATACGGTCGTGGGATAAAGGTTAGCGCGTTGCACTTTTATGCTGAAGGTGTGGTGTTCAAATCCTAGTACCGGAACATCAGATTGTTAACGACCGTTCTCCCGGGCAAGGCAATCGCAAACCAGTGATGTATTCTGTCTTGCAAATTCTCTTTGTTGTACAAGTGTTTATGCTTACCATCGTTCGGAACTTACATTAAGATGTAGGTCCTCTATGTCTGTGGTACTTTAAAACGCGTAACATAATCATAGGAGAATAGATCGCTACGTTGACAAAGCACCTAAAATAGAAGAGTTATTAATTATGCTGGTTTGAAATGTTACTATTTTGTGCAAAAATTGCAATAATTTGTAACGTTTAAATAATCTAATTGATTCCTATTCAAATTTCGTACAATTGTTTGGAAAAAAATGATGTGTAAATTATTCAAAATTTTGTATCAAACATATGCTATATATTTATTAAAACTATTTTAAAATTTTCTAAAGCTAAATATGAAAAGTAGAGCAGGTTTTAAGGTTAGGTTGTTGCTCGCGTCCGTTTGCTCGCCACCGTTTGCTCACCTGTCGTTTGCTCGCCACCGTTTGCTCGCCTGTCGTTTGCTCGCCACCGATTGCTTACCTTTCGTTTGCTCGCCAACATTTGCTCTGTTGTCGTTTGCTCGCCACCGTTTGCTCACCTGTCGTTTGCTTGCGGGTCTCTATACTCGACAACTATTTGCTCGCCACCGTTTGCTCCCCGGACAGATATTCGAAGATATTTATTCTTAAAATTGTCTGATGTATTTGAATTTATATTGGCTAATATGTTATCGTATAGGCCTTAATTTTCAAGTTTGGCAAAATGTAATTCGATATGTCGGAATATTTAAGTTTTCAAATAGTGAATTAGCTTGTTTAAAGAAATTACCTTACTAGCGAAAAACATATTTAACTTCAACGTACAGTTCCAAGCATCGCTCCTAGCAAGCAATCAGTGGCGAGCACATAACCTAGAACGATTAAGATACCAAAACGAAATTCTTTTTTTAGGTAAGCTGGCGGTTATGAGGTTTTATATCAAACTGTAACAGACAAAGGGGCTTAAACATTGTGAACGCACATCACTTTCATGCCTTAGAAATCTGTTCTCTTTTGAACTAAAACATTTCTACAACTTCGCGATAATAAGGTCGTATTCCATGTTATATGTAGCAGGAGTTACATTAATCACAAAGAGATTCTAACGGTACATTCGAAAAAAAGTAGAATCTTACACTTACTCGAAAATACGAACATTCCGCAAAATAAACATATACACGAGGCTTTCCTATAAACATATAAAATTATTATGGATCCATGTGCTTGTTGTATACATAACGCACATATTTAACGCTGCCACCATAAAATAGTTTTCAGAAATTACTCTTGGCAGTTAATAAATTTACAAAATTTACAGATCTGTTTGAGATTATTTAAGTTAATTTTAAATATTTCAAGATAAAATAAACATAAATAAGAAATAATTAGAAAACCTAAAAGAAAATAAGAAACGTGAAGAATAGTAGGATAAAAGAACGGCGCAAGAAAATAAAAAACAGGTTGAGAAAATTGTCAAAAAAGTAAGTACGGGGGTTGCCTTTTATATTTCGGAATAAGAGAACAAAAACAACAAATATTTATCATCGAAAAATGGCTTTATTATTTTTCAAAATATTCTCCATGAAGACCAATACACTTTTGCATGCGTGTGAACCAACTTTCCAAGCGCTTTTTCCATTCCGATTGACTTATCTCCAAAACATGCATTTTGAACGCATCAACCGCTTCTTCAGGTGTCGAAAAACGTTGACCTCGCAATTTATTTTTGATGTTCGGAGATAAAAAGAAGTCATTGAGTGCCAATTCAGGACTATACGGCGGATCAAATCAACGTTTTGAGTGCTCAAAAAGTCACTTGTTCGAGCCGGTGTAAGCTCGCATTGCCGTGGTGGAGAATGATCCGTCCTCGGCTGTTTTCCTTATTTCTCCGAAGACTTGTGGCAAACAAATGGTTGTGTACTATTCAGAATTAACCGTTCTACGTTGCACCAATGATACGGTTGAGACATGTCCAGTATTTCTGAAGAAACAGGCGACTATTTGCTTCGAGCACGAACGACTTTTGTTGGGTTTGGCTCGCCTTGGAAGACCCATACAGTCAACTGCTGTTTACTTTCGGGCTCATACGCGTAGATCCACGATTCGTCACCTGTCACGATGTCATACACATGTTTTGAAGCACCGCGATCGAATTGTT
Source organism: Limonius californicus (assembly GCA_014611495.1). NCBI lineage: Eukaryota > Metazoa > Arthropoda > Insecta > Coleoptera > Elateridae > Limonius > Limonius californicus. The sequence continues at coordinate 46,887 of JABXWE010002254.1, read as the reverse complement.
TGAGCATTTCTTGCGACCAATTAACACGAGCTTGTTTTTGAGCGTTTGTCAAATTATGTGGGCGAACAAATATTTTTTTACGGCCAAATGTTCATGCAATATTAAATGTATGCTGGTCCCGTTAATGTCCAAGGATACCTCAATCTCACGATAAGTCACATGACGATCTTGCAGTATCAGTTCACGCACCGCATCAATGTTTTTCGGAACAACAACCGATTTTGGACGACCTTCACGAAATTCGTCGTTGAGTGAACTACGGCCACGATTGAATTCGGTAAACCATCGATAAACACTGGTCCTTATGGTGCTTCATCGCCAAAAATCGAATTAAGTTCATCGATGTACTGTTGTTGAGTTAATCCATGTCCAAAGTTGTAAAAAATAATCGCACGAAAATGTTCACGATTTAATTCCATTTTTTGGCCGATTTGAATTTTTCAAGTTACTGTAAACAACACAAATAGCGCTCGTACGTCATAACATTCTGAGTACGTATACCGTCAAAAATTTAAAACTTTACGATAGAGACGCAAGTTGCCAGATGGCAACACTAGGGTTGCCCAATCTCAAAATATAAAAGGCCACCCTCCTAACAGTAAAGAGTTTATTGGAATTGATAGAAGTGTAGAAAACAAAAGAATCGTGAAGAAATAAAAGGCATACAAAATAGCAGATTGTGTGATAAGAAATAAAAAAGCATTTATAACACAAAATTGCAAATTTCTGCTATTGGTAATAACATTTTATGAACGTGATGATCTCTAAACAACAAAAAGTATAAACACATTATTACTTAACCGTAATTTGGTTTGCGATGATCTACAAAATGATTTTTTTTTTGTAATATCGTATACATCTTTGATCATCTCTTAAATTGGTGTAACTATCATACTCATACTCTTTTGTTGCAGTAAATCTAAATGTGAAAATGCAACTTTGTATAGAAGAAAAAATAAGTAGTAAGTTGTGGCGCATAATTGGGGGATATCGATAGGTGTAGACGAAAGAGAAGGTGGGAAATATAGAATATAGGAAGTACACCATGAAAAAAGGGAGGTTAAAGTAGAACAACGTTACATATATAACAAAATAAAATGTTTTAATTAATTTACCTCTTCTGCTTGTAGTGGGACAAAAATGCAATACATTATAATGTTCTAGAAGGGTTCCACAGTAGTGAGAAACCTATGTGAGAAACTCATGGGGTTGGTACCGATAGAAGTTTAGAATAAAAAACGAAACAAAGATATGTAGAATTGTATAGAAGTATAGGCAGTTTCCAGGGCGGTTACCATGGAAATTGGAATACAAATGAAAAGCGACATAACATTTATAAAAGACCATAAAAAACTGCATTTTCAAATACCCATGAAGTTGCTTTTAACACAACATTCCAGAATATGATGCAAAAATTAAATGTATATTAATTTTAACTTCGTAGACGGTGGGAAGTGCATTTTAAGGGATGAATTAATTGTGAGGGTTATTTCTAAAGAATTGTGGCCAATAATGTTAATGTTAATACAGGTTTTCGTGCTTATCACTTTTCAGGGATTTTATTTTTCCTAAAAGTTGAAGATGTTTCGTAGAAGGTTAGAAACTTATTATACTTATTACTGTAATACTTTTTTGTGGATATAATAATAGCGAATGGTTTTTGGTGCATAAATTACATATTTAAAACTCAATATTTAATGTATTTCAGTACATAAAATAAGTTTTTTTTTTGAACATATAAATTCAGCAATTTATTGTAATAATACAATTATAGTGGTATAACACTTTCAAACATATTTTTATATACATTAATAAGGGTACTTAAACTTTTCATCCACATAAAAATGTAAATGTACTGTATGAGATCGAATTGTTGCAAATAAAAGAAGTAGAAATGTACAGAGTGAAAGGGAACGTGGTGTAGAAGGCGAAATAGAGATTGAAAAGACGAAAAGGGCAACAAATGCAAGGTGTGGACGGTTTATGAGGATGGTACCCATAGAAATCGTGAGACAAATATCAAAATTGTGGGTTGTGGCTGAAAAATAATAAAATCTACAGACAATATACTATGACAGACAGCTTATAAATGAAGATGAAAGACGACATTGCATTTATAATATAAATATAAAAGACATTGTTGAAAGTTAGAAATTTAGTATCTCATAAAATTTATTGTTAAAAATTCAATCAAGATGGCCTACAAAACGGTTATAATATAATAGTACGATGTAGAAACTATCGAAAATTTTTGTTCCAAACTCCCTTGCTCGATAATACAGGTTTAAAAAACGTTGGATACACGCGTATAGTAATTAAACCAAACAAAGAAGGCTTAATCGACATATGCCCGCATAACAACTGTTTCAGAGATAGAGCCGAATTTGATTTTAACCAATAAACTGCAATAGCAAAGTTTTCATTTGCCATGAAAAACAAAATTTAAGATATTATTTGTTTACTGTACACAATTGTATCCAGTACCATATCCAGCGGGTACAAGCCCTTACTGCTACTGATTATACTTCAAAGATGTTTTTAATATTCATATTGAGAAAAATTGCAATAAATCCACACTTAGCTGCTAATATTTTATTTACCAATTAAACTACTTTTATGAATAATGGTATCATTAATGTGTATAACAGTCATGTTTGGGTAGATGAAAATCCTCACTGTTGTCGAGTCATCAGCATCGATTTTCGTTAAATGTTAGGCTAAATATTTTGGAAGACCGTCTGATACGGCCAGTATTCTTACTAAATCGTTTAACTGGTGAACTATATCTTGACTTTTTGAATAACACTTTACCCTCACTATGGGAGGACGTGCCCCTGAATGATAGGGTTAATCTGTGGTTGTGCACGATGGGGCTCCTATACATTTTTCAATCAATGTGAGAGAATACCTGTGACCTATACCGATAAATGGCTTGGACGAGGGGTCTAATTGCAGGGTCACTTAGTTCCCCAGATTTGAACTCACTACACCTCTGTATTTGGGCAAATGTTATATTTATTTACGTTTTTCCACAATAATGCAATTATATAAAATACAAAATCGCATCTATCGCTTGCAAACATGTGTTGATTAAGACTTTATTGTTTGGTTTGATGAGTACTACACGTGGGTAAATCGGATCTATTTTTTTAAAACACTTTGCTTGTAAATGTGAAGCTATTAGCTATATCAGAAGTGTGGAGAATGAAAGATGATGGTACTCCTAGAGGTGTACAAAAAAATGATTGAAGGAGTGAAAGAGAATATGATAGATAGATAGTCTAACATGTGGAAAGGAAGAGTAAGATGAAAGGCGAAATTGCCTTTGCAAAACGCAATAAAATGACGAGAGAGGTGTGTGTAAGGGGATCATAATGTTCGAGGTGGTCTACAAAATAGTTGCTTTTATAATACCATAAATTTATTCAAATGTATGTTGTACAAACTGCTGAAAATTTCTGTTTTCCACTTCGCGTATTTCCTTAAATTTCCATAAATATGTCAAGATACAGTTAACCTAAATATGAAAATGTCAGCGGTTGTAATTGGGTCAAGTGGTTGGGTTACCATATAAACGATATCTGAATGGAGAAGGCAAACCAATTTTACGCATCTAAAGGTTGTCATGCAAAACACACAATTGTCATGCCTTACTACTCGACCTTTTTACAATCTTGGGATAATTGCCAAATCGACGACAAAATAAACCAACGTGTCTGCTAGCTAATGAATTTCTGAAAACCGTTCTCTAGTAATAGCACACAATCAGACCGGCTACATGTCTTTCAACCGATCTGGCCCATATACATATGTTATGTAAATATTTATTTTTTTTAATTTTCTTTAAATTTTTCTAGATTCCAGATTTTACTGCAAAGGTGCAGCGGAACTTTCAGACTGCGTAACTTTCTCACCTTGATTTGCTGCGTTTATGCGGAACAAGACGTTAAATTAAAGCAACAAACAAAGCGGGAGTCTGTCGAAGGTCTAAATTTCGGTTAAACTGCGCCGCATTACTTTTTTTTCAAAGTTAAAAATATCCGCTTCGAGTGTTTCGGGGTTACGACATTACAAAATTAGTGCATGAGTGGCGTCCGTAAATCTCACCGTCTTACACAAATTATTCTATTTGGTGTCTACTTTTTCTATATTTACGCGAACACGTTGGGGCTGTTTGGGTAACAAGAAAATATTTTGGTTCAGAGCACACTTTAAAAATTTACAACCTTTCCGGCGTTAGACCTGATGCGAATAGGATTAGATAATGAAAGAGAATGTAGATTTATGTAAGATGGAACAAACAACATTTCTTCTGGTTGAAACGAGATCTTCGTGATATAAGGCTTTTAATTATTTATTTACAAAAGTAAACAAGAATGGAAATCTAAAGGTTTTTATTATGACAGCATTCTGTTTATCTAATTCTGCAAGCAAAGCTTAAGTCCTGGACCTAGTCTTAAAACTAGATATAATTGGATTTTGTAAGCTATAGTATTGTAGTTTGCCAAGTAAGTAAACTCCTCCATAGTTTTATATAACCATGAAACCGGATTGTGCTAGTTCGAGGAAAAAATAAGCTCAGGATTTGAGACAGCGTAAAATTTTAATTCCTCCGAATAATAACAGTAAAACGGTTTACACGCAGTTTGTACCGCTTTACCCTTTACATGGGTCTCAACACGCCAACACGCATCCCGAAAATTCGACATTCTTTTATAGCTATTAGCAGTGTTCGTGTACAGACGCATAAACCTTGTTAATTTCGAAAAAAGCGTTTTTTGGTGTTTGCGCAAGTTATTTTCGTGCTTATTAATTACAGAACACTATCGCCATTTTTGGATACCATCAACATTGTCATCATCGTCATCGTTATGATTTTACAATAGATGACGTTTGTGTTAGTGTGATTTGAGGGTACTCAACGTAGAGGTTTTTATATCCGCTTAACAGTATGAGAAAATGGTGAAAATATCTACAAAAATGAGCTGTTTTTTAAAAACAAAATGGTTATGGAAATATCAAAAATATGTGGGTCGGCAGGTATGTTCAGTCGGATCGGATAAAATAGCGCTAGAACTAAAATTAATAGAAGATCAAATTGACATGCTTGTCAATTTATTCAATACTGTCTCTAGAACTGAAATTAATCCCAGCGAATGCATTGTATCCACATTTGCCACATTGCCAAAAAAGGTAAACGCTAGAGAATTTAGTGACCATCGAACAAGTATCATGAGTCACATACTAAAATTTTTTCTCAAAGTTAATCATAGTAGAATATAAGAAAGCTTGATGAACACGTCGACCACACACAATTTGGGTATTTTTTAAATAATATCCGTTTTTTAATAAGAAGAAAAATACTGTAAATATCATTAAAATATATTGTTTTCCATATTCTACATACTTTTATCTACTTTTCTACATAATTTCCGTTTTTAATCAAACATTTGTCATACCGCTCAAAAAGTTTTTGAATTCCGACGTCAAAGAAATCTGCTGCCTGTGAAGAAGCCCAATTCATGACTGCAGGAACTCCTTTAAGTACCGAAACAAGCCAAAATCACTGGGTGCAAGGTCTGGACTGTAAGGTGGATGATCCAGTTGTTCCCATCCAAAAGACCTGATTAGACATTGTGTTTGAGCAGAAACATGTGGCCTTGCATTGTCGTGGAGCAACATCACACCGGAAGACAGTAGGCCACGCCGCTTGTTTTGTATGGCAGCCCGGAGTTTTCTCAAGGTCACACAATACGCAGCAGAAATGATTGTTGTGCCTCTCGTCATAAAATCCACTAAAAAATTCCTTTCCGGCCCCAAAAAACAGTTGCCGTTATCTTTCGTGCTGAAATTGTCTGTTTGGCTTTCACTCTGGTTGGCGACGATGTGTGTTGACATTCCATTATTGTTGCTTAAACTCAGGAGTCGTGTGAGACACCCAAGTCTCTTTCATGTAACATTGTGGTCCAACAATTCATTTCCTTCCTGATTGTATCTAGTCAAAAACGATAAAGCACAGCCCAATCTTTTTGTTTTGTGATCGTCAGAAAGTAGTCTTGGAACCCACCGAGAACACAATTTTCGATAATTCGGTTTCTCCGAAACAATGGTGTACAAAACTGACCTTGAAACCTGTGGAAATTCAATTGATAACTTTGAAATCGTGAATTGTCGGTTCTCTCGAATTTTGTTGTCCACATCAAGAACCAAATCTTCAGAAATCAGAGAAGGTCGGCCAGGGCGTGGCTCATCATGCACATTAACCCGCCCGTCCTTGAACATTCTCACCCACTTTCGAACTTTACTGTCACTCATGGCATTATCACCGTAAACTTCATAAATCTGACGGTGAATTTCCGCTGCTGCCATGTTTCTTGCACTCAAGAATCGAATTACAGATCGTATCTCACAGTCGGCGGGCGACTCAATTTCCTTAAACATTATACACTTCTACGGCTCAGCACGCAGACAGACGATACGGCTGCAAATGGCGTCTAAACGCGCGCAAAGCATGCTGGGAGGTGACGCGCAAGAGCACTGCGGCGATCGCGCATCATTCTCACTCTCATTCACAAACGCACCTTATTTAAAAAATACCCCTCGTAGAAGTGAATGTGGTACTGTGAGTTGAATGGCATTGACAGAATTTTTTTAGGCCTTCTAGATTTCAAGCTGCGATGGTGAACTTTTTTATTTCTCTTGGCCGCCATATTGGATTATCACATCAGTAGATACATATCAAAATTAGCTCTTCAAATTGGTAAGCAACAAACCTTTTTCTTCCAAAAAGCTTGTGGAAGTTTGAAAATTTGTGTAAATAATTCATAAAATCGCGTTGTCTTTGAAAAATAATTGGAACAATAATTACTATAAGAGATTGTATTGCCAATTGTCATTTAAACTCTTTGAATACTGAAAAAAATGTTATTGCTCTTACGATAACAAGATGACAAATACAAAAACACTATGATTATTTAAATTATTCAAAGTACGCGCCGTTTATAAAACAATTGAAACTGACAGGTAACAAATGATTTGTTTTATTAACAAAATATACACATTGCGTTTAAGTGGTATACGTAGAGTTTCTTTATCGTGTTTTGTAATTGTCACGATGTACACCGATAAAGAAAAGCAGGATATGTACTACGATGTCTTCATTTACAGCAATAGAAATTCCGAACAGTGTTTGCAAGGATTTCAAGAAATTTGGCTGTTTGTGTCGCGAGGATCGTATAGAAAAGGAATTATTGCTAATGACGTGAATATGCTGGCTCCAGCCGAAGAATTTCTCAAGAGTGTGTTATTGATGATTCATATGTGAGGAAAATCATCAAAAAACATAAGTACTATGATTATAAATTCACACCTGTACAAACGCTTCATCCTGGTGATGGTAGTAAAAGATTGGACTTTTGTTATATATTGTTATTATTTCGTGAAAAACTGCAGCAAGATCCACATTTTTCCAGAACATTGCTTTGGACTGAGGAGTCTTTCTGTACAAATTCGGGAACATTTAACAGGAAAAATCATTATTACTATGCAACAATCAATCCCCGTTTAATAAGACAGACTAGGCCGCTAGTTCGATATCCTTTGAACGTATGGGCTAGTCTTTTAGATCATCCGGTTCTGGGTCCATTTTTTATCGATGGACATTTAGATGGTCTGGACATTTTCAGTTTTTTTTCAAACAAATTTAGAAACTATGCTATGCTATGCTATTAGTAACTCTTCGAAAGCATAAGTTGTACCAGCAAGACGGAGCTGCTCCTCACAACGCCCACATTGTTCGAAATTATTTAGATACACTCTTTCAAAATTCATGGCTTGGCACGTTTGGCTGTGTTCGTTGGCCTCCACGATCGCTATGCCTACGGATTACTTTCTATGGGGCAATATAGAAGAAGCTACCTCTACGTAAAATATCGGAAATTTTCGTCTCAAAATTGAAAATGCCTTCGAGTTCATTCCGAGGCAGACTATCCAAAAAGCAGTGGACAAAACGAATTAGAGGACTAATCTCTGCATCATAAATAACGCCGCGCACTTTGAACAATTTAAATAACCATAGTGTTTTTATATTTGTCATCTTGGCATCGTTAGACCAATAAAATGTTAGCAGTATTTAAGGAGTTTAAATGACAATTAACAGTACAATCTCTCACTTAAATTACTGTCTCTATTGTTTTTCAAAGCCTACACGATTGTATAAACTATTTACACAAACGATCAAATTTCAGCAAGTTTTTTGAAGATTATGTTGGTTATTTGAGAAGCTATTTTTTGTCTTATCTAATGGGGTGATAATCTAATATGACGGCCATAAGAAATAAAAAGTTGACTGTCGCAGCTTTAAATCTAAAAGGCCTAGCAAATTTCTGTCGGTGTCATTTAACTCAGAGTGACCAAAAATCTTAAGCTACCAAGCTTGATTGAAATAGCGTCAATGGTAGGGAAAATAATAATTTATTTCTAAAATCACAATTTTCAGTTTTTTCATGATAAATCAACAACGAATCAATATTTCCAGGATTTCTCAATCACCATACAGAAGCAACTTTTCTCTAAATCAACCGACCTCGTATCTCTTACCGTTTCCGAGATGCCAGTGGTGAGCATCGAAAAATATACCACCTTGTATCCCCGCTATTATTTAATATCTACTTCGAAACCATATTTGAAAGAGTACTTCTTTAATCTGATACTGGTGTAATGATTAATGGAAGGAAGTTAAATATCATACCTTATGCAGATGACACCGTTTTGTTAGCTCAAAACATTCAAGATCTGCAGGAAATACCGGAAACACTAAACAATTTTAGCCATCAGTATGGTCTAAGCATGGATGTTAAAAAGATGAAGTTCATGATTTGCACAAACTGACCTAATAATAAATAATGAAACAATTGATAGGACGTTCGCCTACAAATATTTAGAAACCTTGTTGGGCTATCCAGGAAAACAAAAGAAAGACATACGAACAAGAATAGAAGTGACAAGAGGAATATTTATAAAAATGAATAATTTCTTGTGTAACAGAGTTCTTAGTATAGAACTTAGTATAAGAATTGCAAAGTGCAACGTGTTCTCAACGTTGATGTATGGCATGCAAGCGTGGGCACTGAAAAAATAAGACAAAAAAAAATTGGAAGCTTTTGAGATGTGGACATATTGATGATTGTTGAAAGTTTCGTGGACGAGGAGAGTAACGAAAGCAGATAAACTTAGACGAATTAATGAGGAACAAGTAATAAAACAATTAAAATAAGAAAATTGGAATATCTAGGACACATTGGTTACCTTTTATATTTCGGGATTAGAGAACAAAAACAAATATTTCTCACCGAAAATGGCTCTACTGTTTTTCAAAATATTCTTCATGAAGATCAATACACTTTTGCATGCGTGTGAACCAATTTCCGAGGCACTTTTTCCACTCCGATTGAGGTATCTCCAAAACATGCATTTTGAACGCATTAACCGCTTTTTCAGGTGTCGAAAAACGTTAACCTCGCCATTTATTTTTGATGTTCGGGAATAAAAAGAAGTCATTGGGTGCCAAATCAGGACTATACAGCGGATGACTCATCAAGTCGAAGTTTCGAGTGCTCAAAAAGTCACTTGTTCGAGCCGATGTGTGAGAGCTCGTATTGTCGTGGTGGAGAATGATCCGTCTTCGGCGGTTGGTTTTCCTTATTTCTCCACAGACTTGTGGCAAACAAATGGTTGTCTACCATTCAGAATTGACCGTTCTACGTTGCACCAATGGTACGGTTGAGACATGTCCAGTTTTTCCGAAAAAAACAGGAGACCATTTGTTTTGAAGTGCTTCTCGCACGAACGACTTTTGTTGGGTTTGGCTCGCCTTGGAAGACCCATACAGTCGACTGGTGTTTACTTTCGGGCTCATACGCGTAGATCCACGATTCGTCATCCGCCACGATGACATACACATGTTTTGAAGCACCGCGATCAAATTTTTTGAGCATTTCTTGCGACCAATTGACACGAGCTTGTTTTTGAGCGATTGTCAAATAATGGGGGTCCAACGCGAACAAATCTTTTTTACGGCCAAATGTTCATGTCCACTAATGTCCAAAGATAGCTCAATCTCACGATAAGTCACATGATGATCTTGCAGTATCAGTTCACGCACCGCATCAATGTTTTTCGGAACAACAACCAATTTTGGACGACCTTCGCGACATTCATCGTTGAGCGAACTACAGCCACGATTGAATTCGGTAAACCATCGATAAACACTGGTCCTTGATGGTGCTTCATCGCCAAAAATCGAATTAAGTTCATCGATGCACTGTTGTTGAGTTAATCCACGTCGAAAGTTGAAAAAAATAACCGCACGAAAATGTTCACGATTTAATTCCATTTTTTGGCCGATATGAATTTTTCAAGTTACCGTAAACAACACAAATAGCGCTCGTACGTCAAAACGTTCTGAGTACGTATACCGTGAAAAATGTCATACTTTACGATAAAGACGTCAGTTGCTAGATGGCAGCACTGGGGTTGCCCAATCCCCCAATATAAAAGGCACCCTCGTACTATACAACTTATAATCCAAGGAAAAATTCAGGGTAAACGAAGCGCGGGACGAAGAAGAACCTCGAGGTTGCAAAATCTTAGAGAATGATTTGGCTATAGTTCCATCGTATTGTTTAGCGTAGTTGTAAATAACGTGCGAGTTGCCATGATAATTACCAACCTTCAGTAGAAGGTATGTTCTTCCACATCTTCAAAAATCATTAGAACTTACTTCATAATTTTCTGCGCTATGAAATATGCTCTGTAGTTAAAATTAAACAGTTACCACTTTACGTTTCCAAAATTTCTATAGACCGTGTAGTAAAATTATTGTAATATTTGTAAATTCTGCGAATCATCCTTCGTGGAACAGCAATATATGGCTACTATTCATGCCATACATACATTGATAGATACCCTGCTGAATCCTGTTTTATTATAGACAGAAAATCATTCTTACTGGAAATGGTTTATGATTCCATTTACGCTTACGAACAATTTGGCGCACTAGGGCCAAACTCAAATATACCTAATGGTTAGGCCATCAAGGTGAATGCAAGAAACAATGAGCAAGGAAACCAAGAACCCGTGCCTGTGTCAGTATGTACAATTTCAAATATCAAAATTCAAACTTGCGTTATATTCACCAACACTCTTTAAATGTATTTATGTACACATTAGTTTGTTCTTCTAAACTAGCCTAATATATATTATAATTTATAAGTATTTATATGCTAAATAGTTTCTGAGTAATGTGGGATTCAATATAAAATTAGCTGAACCCGTGGGCTACGCGCAACGCATTACTTGTATGTTTTCCTAAAAATAATCTATAGGAAGAGGTGTGAGTTATATAGGGCTTTTCAGTAGAAAGTGGTTTCACATTTTTCATAATTAGCAATAATTTGAAAACTAAAACGCTTGTATGTACGTAAACTTTCTTAATAATATCATATCCTGTGTAAATGTGTCCACAACAGATGAGGTTTGTACATTTTGACACTTGCTGCTGGTTAGCACCTAATTGCTTGGATAACAATTAAATAATTGCGGATACGAAACTGTCGAAAACCTGCTTTTAAACTTTGACGTCATTCTTAATAACATTAAAAACTTGCAAGTTTGTTGAGGTAAAAGCATTTTTTCATAACAGTAATTGATGAAAGCCATTCGAAAGAGATGAATCTGGCATAGAATATTATTTACCTTGTAGTTGTTTTTAAATAAACTCGTTGCTATGATGCTTGACAGTTGAGTACATAAAAGTTGCATTTCTTTTTGAACGAACAGTGCTCTTATTTTCAAGATTACGTAAAAACTGAGAAATATACGAGCAATTAAAAATACCCTCACTTTTGAGAAACTTTATGTACGCGTTTACCATGGATCGTTTTGCTTTCGGAATGAATCGATTTCTTTGTAAGAGAACACTCTGTATATTTTCTCTCTGTTGTTTTTGAAGCAGCAGCCACCTTTTATGGAATATTCGGTAGTTTTTAAATGTACCTATATGTATTCCTTTGATATACTGTTGTATTTGAGAGTTTCTAAGGCAGGTGGATGGAACCCCATATTCTCAGAAGATGGAAGGCGCAGTTTATGGAAAAAAGGTTGGCTGTAACGCAATATTCCTGAATAGGATGCAAAAAAATAAATGTTTACAAATTTTAGCTTCATGGGAGTGGGAAGTGCATTTTAAGGGAAGAATTGTTTATGAGGGTAGTTGCTACAGAATTGTAATCAATAAAAAAATCTAACATCAATATACATTAAGTTTTTTTTTATGTTGTTACTTGTCACCTGATTTATTTATTTTAAAAGTCGAAGTTATTTCTCAGAAGGTATAAAAAACGTATTCCTTTTTTCCTTTTTGTCGATATAAGTTAGTCCTTATTTAAATGTAAATATTTAATATATTTCAGTACCTTCATATACATATATTAAGTTTTTTGTTACATATAAATCCCTCCTTTATACATCAGGGATTTGGGTATAACGTTTTCAAGGGTGCTCTTAGATAAATTAACGTGCTTAACCTTTCTATGCACTTCTCCTTTATAACCAGATTAAATGTACTGCCAACGCACGTCGCTTTTGAGTCTGTTATAGAAAAGAAAGTCTCTTACATGTGCCCTATTCCTAGCGTTGCTATGGTAATGTTATATAACATAGAGAACATGTGACGTCGTAAACTCATATGACGTGGTTGGCTATAAATTCGACGTAAGTACGATTAGTGCATTTGCTAATCTTTGATAACTCTTTATCAAACAAATTTCGTAGGAGTAAATAAACATCGTTTTAGGTATTTAATATTACAAAAGCTTACAGTTCTATTTTAAAAAATATATTTTATGTTTTGCGTCATAGTGTAACGGAAAAATATCCAAGGTTAGCGTTTAAATAATGATTTTGTCGGATTTTATATGCTACGAGGCGGTCTAATTAGATCTTTGTTCAAAGATTTCATAAATAAGAACCTTGATGAAATATAGAAAACGAATAGTTTTTTCTTAAATGGTGTACTTTTATTTAGATGGTTATGCATAAAGTTTTAAAGCTTTATTATCATTTATATAGTGTCCAGTTGGTTAAAGTGTATGCAGTTGCCTCATTCTCAAATAAAGCTTCATGGAAGAAACAAAGTTTTAACAAAAAACAAATACTTACATGATTAGTTAGCAGTTAACGTATTTACAAAGCCCATCACTTACATTTTGCCACAGCTCGTTTATTGGTTAATAAAATTACGATATTAGGGAAATAATTAACAATGAAGCATTACATAAATTTATTTTGAAGTAAATTGAAGAGAACTTATCGCAATGATCTCATTGTTGTATTCGGATTTATTACCGATTAAATAACTAGCCATAGCATGACTATCAACATTTTGAAACTAATATAAGCAGTTAGTCTTTGACTGTTAAAAATAATAAACAATAACAAATATCAGCAGCTAGAATTAGTTCAGGGCGTCCATTTTAAAACTACTGATGTTAATAATAATGAAATGTATACTAATTTTATTTTTTGTACCATATTATCTGCAGTTCTCTTGTCACGTTTGTGGAGAATTTATTTCCTAAAGTACTCTTTTTTTCTACATAAAATGTGAAAATATTGATGAAATAAAAAAGAAAAAGATTGAGTGACGCAAAACCTAACAATATACAGGGTGTTTCTATAATTAAAAATGAAGAAGTTAATCAGGGGAATGTACAAATATAAAAACGAGAGAACATCAGAAGAAAGTAGTTTAGATTAGATTTGTTACGAGGAGGGTACTTTGTGCCCTTTAGCATCCCCTTATGTCGCTACTCGCAGATCCGTACTCTTTACCAGATCTAGGAATTTGTTGATCAAGCTGGCTGGCGGTTGTATTTCGTTGGGATTAGTGCCCTCATAGATTTGAAATCTTCTGCGGGTTAGGGCTTCGCATTTGAATATTATATGGAAGGCTGTTTCTTCTTCTTCTATGTTGTGAAGATGTCTGAAGTGCCAATGTCCCGTTAGGAGTCCTATCTAATTTATGTCCTACTAAGTTTTTTATTCTTTTTTTATTACGATGTCTATTTAGAATCTGCTTCATAAAGGATTAAATAAATTTTATACATTGAAAAGCAATATGGAATATAGTGGATGATGAGGCCGTTGTCCATATTTGTATTCCCTGGAGCGAGATGGGTTTAAACATGGTTTTATATAATAGTACCTACTTTGTTCTGCAGTGACAGCGGAGTATTTCGACCTACTAACCAGTAGTCGTTCCTGAGTTTGAGGCTTAATTGCAGGCGTTTCTTCCATATAGGCGTTCTCCAGGCCAGCCTTTTGTCGAGATGAATGCTTATGGATGATTATGGTTCCATTTAGTGTAATAGGTGGACATACGCCTCTTCGTTTAATAAATGTAGCGTGAACAGATTTTGCTTCATTTATTTTCATACACCACTGTTTGAACCATTTTTGTATCCGCTCTAGTTTAGACCGGAGTTTTAATGATGCTCTTGCGGGGTCTTCATCTGTAGCCATAATCAACGTGTCACTGGCAAACGTTGCTATCAATATATCATTGGCAACAGGCAAGTCTGCTGTATATATAATTTATAATATTGGTCCCAACACGCTCCCTTTTGGCACTCCTAATTTTACCGGCATCAAGTTTGTCTGCTCTTCTTCGTACTTCACTTGAAAATATCTTTCATACAGATATGATTTTAGTATGCAGTAAACATTATACGGTAGCCAATACTTTAATTTATACATAAGTCCCAGATGTCGTACTAAATTGCAGGACTGTTTTAGTAAATTTGTGTGTGTGTGTGTGTGTGTGTGGGTGGTTGCCCATCATAGCTTTACTATGTCTTTGTAGAATGTTCAGTGTTCCGAATGTTTGGTTAGAGTCCATTCTTTAACTGCTCCTCTCAGCTTATGGGAGGGTTACCCATCATAGCTTTACTTCGTCTTTGACAAAGTGAGAGTCGCTAGTGTTTCGAATGTTTGGTTAGAGTGCATTCTTTAACTGTTCCTCGCAGCTTATGGGATGGTTGCCCATCATAGCTTTACTTGGTCTTTCACGAAGTGAGAGTCTCTAGTGTTCCGAATGTTTGGTTAGAGTCCATTCTTTAACTGCTCTTCTCCTCTTATGGGATAGTTGTCCATCACAGCTTTACTTTGTCTTTGACGAAGTGAGAGTCTCTAGTGTTCCGAATGTTTGGTTAGAGTCCATTTTTAACTGCTCCTTTCACTGTCTTTTTAGCTAGGCCGACCATAGATTCAGACCCTGTGAACGATGTTTCATATACTTGCTTTGCTAGTTTATTTGCGATTTCATTTCCCTCTATGCCTCTGTGGCCCGGCATCCACACAAGTTTTACCGTCTTAGAGTTTGTTGGTATTAGGAGGCTACAAAGGCAGTTGTACACAAGCTTTGAGTTGATCTGGTTCGAATTCAGCGCTCTCAAAGTTGCCTGGCTCTCTGTTGGAGATAATAAGGATGGTTTTGTGTTTCTTATATATTCTCTTCTATAGCTGTTAAAATTTCATAATTTTCTGCTTGGAATATTGTGGTAGTTTGACCCAGAGACATGACGGTACTATACAGAAAAATATAACCCTATACCAATGTACCTACATGATGTTCAATTCATCAACGAGAAAATTTAGAGGAGTACAAAAATGCAAAAATGTATACATACAGACTTTCTGTTAGGAGAAGAGAAAATATATCTGCACAACGAGTTAACCTTGTTGTTATGTACATTTCTGACATTCATAATTATTTTTTAAGGAAGCCGCCAAACGCAGCGTAAGGCGTGGCCCACGTATTCGGTTGATAGTTTGAGCTTCTGTTATTACGTATAACGATGGTTTTTACCGAATAAAGGACGATAAAGTATTTATGATAGCGATGTATTTTTGATTTGAATGGAAAAAAGATAAGTGACAAGCTTAAAAACGATAGTAGTAGCGTGCGTGTGGTTAAGACAGGGCTTTTATTTACAGTACCCACTGCGATATATTTCCATTAAGCTTCGATTTAACCTTGTTTATGTTAAAAATTACCTTTCAGCTGTGTTATTATTAAATGTTAGGTATTTCGTTTTTAACCACGTTTTTCTTTTATATCGTATTTTTCCATTGGTTTACGAAACTACATAACATAACCTCTTCTAAACAATAACTATTCTTATTTTCCGGAGACTTTCCTTTCATGTTATTTTCAGGAATTTTGATTTTTTATGTTCAGCAGCAGGTTCATTTCTTTCTAAGAATTTCCGAAGGGAATCCAATAAGCGCATCGTTTCCTCCGCATTGGTAAATTGGTTTATGTAAAAATGACAATCGAGCGTTTATATTTTTTTCTACAATAAAATCTGCGTAAATTTACCTAAAAAATCTTTCTGCATCTTTTGGTTCAGTTATGTTTTTTTATGGAGTAACGTTTTTTTATGCCTATTTCGAGGTGTAAAACGGTGGATTTTTCAATTAAAATTAAGAATTTTGGAGTGGACAGAATATAATATAATTTTAAAGATTTTATAGATCAAAATTTACAATATAACTAATTTTTTATCTCTTTTGCTGTCCATAATAGATACTCTTAAAGATGTGAGACAACATTTTCTTTGTGCAGTGATTATTTTTGATTTTTTCCGAAGTCAAGTATAATTGTAGATAGCTCCGTCAAAAAAAAAACAGCTTAAAGTATTGGATCTGGTGACCGTGCCGGACACTCGTTTACTTTGTCATTCGTTTTTCGATTCTGTATAAACTTTTACAATTGTGCCTGGGTTGTTTACTTTTTTTAATGAGCAAATTGTAAACTGTCATTTTTATAACTAAGACAGTTGATGATCAAGGACAATTCCCGAAGGCGTCTTAGTGTCACAACCGCCGTGTAAGTTTACTTTAAGTGCCGAGCAGCTTTTGTGTATTCATTAATTGAACAACTAAAGTTTATTTCTCAAATAATTTCTATATGCAAATACTCAAACTAAGTATTATATAAATATTAGTAATACAAATTATGCAATAGGGGGGGTTCTGTGTCATTTTCTCGTCAGCACTTGCTCGCCGCCGATTGCTCGCTGGAAAAGATGTTCGCCTAGACAGTTGCACGCGATTCATTTGCTTGACAGCCAAGTTGCTCGTAGTACTACTAAGTGTAATTGCATCGACGCAGAAACACTTGTGTAAATATTCGTTTATACTCCAAAAAAGTTTAATATGTGTGTCTATGCGTGTGTGGTCGTGGATTTCGTGAACGACTGGTTTTATTTTATAATCTAGAGGTTTATTAAAAATGTATCAAATTCGATAAACTTTTGAAACATTTGTGGAACTAGCGAAAGTTATGTATGTTCAATTTTGATACCGAAGCGCTGGCAAATCAAATGATTTCAATAAATTGCTTGTCGAGCATCTATCCAGCGAACAATCGGCGTGGCGAGCAAAAAGATCCGCGAGCAAACGGTAGCGAGCAAGACCATTATATTAATTTCCCTGCAGCCAATGTAAAAGACAATACGCATAATATACGACAAAATAGACTACTTACAGGGTCTTGGGCGTTGTTCTGATTCT
Source organism: Limonius californicus (assembly GCA_014611495.1). Lineage (NCBI taxonomy): Eukaryota > Metazoa > Arthropoda > Insecta > Coleoptera > Elateridae > Limonius > Limonius californicus. Next base: position 29,253 of record JABXWE010002254.1, on the reverse strand, counting down.
AGAAAAATTCTATAAATCTTAACATCGGGCTTGTACAAATTATGTTTGTAAAGAATGGTAGTTTGCAATAAGGTGACAAAATTTCATTAAATTAAGTTCACAACATCATAAACGTAGGCTGTTTTACCGTACTTTTGCACTATTTTTAGCATTATTTTATCATAAGTTCTTATTATTTTTTGATATTTTGTTCATTTTATTTGAGTAAATATGTAGACTACCAGTTAAAAAAAAACGCATGTGGAGAGGTCGCTTATTAACGTAGCTACGGTGACAATAGGAAACGCAAATTTTAGCTTATATTGGGTCGCTTTAGTAGCCCCTTAAATGATCAAACATTGTAACATAGGCTCTTGAAACTACATTTTTCTTTTATTTTGGCAAACACTGTACAAGTAGTGTCATTCAAACCAAAAGCTATCATAACTACTTTCTAAATTAAACCGCAATTTCAACCATCAAAACTTATGGAATTGTTTGAAATAAAAACCTCAACTACAAAGAAAAGTTTCTCGATTGGCTGGTTATATTGAAAGGGAATGAAACGTAGATCAATGAAAGAGGAAGAAAGAGATACATTGCGAGTCCCGGTAGATAAATGGCAACAATCAACATCGCCTAGAAATAATAACCTTTTGAAGTCAAAACGTACGCGCACTTGTACCCACAGAAACACATCTACACTAGAGACTCTCATCACTGTTATTGTTTTCTGGATGTCCATACATGTATGTAAAATCGAACCTATTTCAGAAGGTGTTCCGATAAGGTTTGTTGGAATTTCTAGGGATGTCAAGTTTCAAACGTCTACAAATCGCATCAGCTGATTTATAATAAACGCCGCCATAACCAGTGATCAATAAATGACGCTGGGAAAAAATGTTTCGTGTTTATTCAAACAAGATTCTACGAGCTTGATTTTTGTTCTGTCCGTGTTGTTGTGCTGTACATTCTAAACAAGAGGACTGGCGGCACTACCGCATAAGTTGGGGAGTCGGAAAATATCGATTGCACCAACGCTGCACCCTTATTCTCCAACCCTCTCGCCAATGACGAACGCGCAACTTCGTTATGTAAGAAATAAACTAACATAATATATTATACATGTGCTGTAATACGCCCATCCTTTGTACTTCCATCAGAACTGGACTGTTTAACAATAAGGGAAATTTAAAATTCCCTCCCAGGATGTCACACCAACGTAAACAGCATACTGAGCGTCGATTATACTAGCGATAAGCAGAATGAAACTGATATCAGGGCTACACGTGCATAATAAAGTATTTATACGTTTCGCGACAGAACTATGGAGAATAGGGTGCCGGGCTCCATACGGATCTCAGAAAATGGCCGTATGCCGAATATGAATAATGCCTTTCTAATCAAATTGAGTGCATGACTCATCTGCGTTCATAAATGATGCAAATGTATAGTGGTAGCCGTTAGGGTAATTGGTTACAAGTCTCTGGAGGTTTACAGATAAAAATATGGGCAAAGCACTTCGCGTGGATGTTTACTCTCCATTATAACGTTTTAAACCCAATTACATTTAAAGTGTACAGACAATTGTAAAAAGTGCATGCCGATGGTCACTTGATATTTATATTCCTGATAAGAATAGAAAAACATAATTCCACAGTGGTAATAGAAACATATTACGAAACAACACCGTAAGCTTAAAGTTTTTCTTAAAACTATTTATATAACATAAACATCTGGGATTAATCGTCCATACCTCTAATTATATGCCAGTGATCTAGATAATTCACAAATAATAGTAAGAGCGGCCAATGTAAAATGGGAATAGCGACTAGCGTAGAAAGAGGGAAAAGAGATCTCATAAAAGACGTAAAGTGTGCGGAATGAAAACCAGTGAGATGACCTTAGAAAAGGGATGGGTAATGGAAAATAATAATATTCACATATGTCTGAGCGTATACCTGAGAGAATCAGGAAAAAGGAGGACCAGAACAATACACTGCGCGGGATGATACTTGTATATAGCAAAATATGCACTCAGAAATATAAATAATAGAGGCAGACGATATGAAAAGAATGAACAATATAAATGTGATCGATAGGGAAAGATAAATCAGAAACGAGTAAGAAAAAAAGTAGCAGAGAGAATACAGAATTGGAGGTGGAAGAGGAAAGAATTACAGTGAGAAATAGAACACATGGATGGCAGTGGCCAATAAGAATTTGATGGTGAGCCGTACACTTCAAAACACAAAAGAAGCAGTGAGGGTATCAGTACTTGAAAAAAGGCTGGAATATGAGGCGGATATACAGAATTAAGGAATAACCAGGACGTGATTAAAAAGCAGAAATAAAATGAAACAGGAAATGTAAAAAATGTAGATGAAAAACAGCATGGTTAAGAAACGAAGAAAAAAAAAGAGAGTGGAAAGTGGTACGATATAAGAGAATTAGAGCTAGGCAGGTCCAATGCAACAAATAATAATCAAACACTTACTGCTCTGCTTATATCGATGTTGAGCAGTTGTATTTAACGCGCCCCTCCCCCCTGCCTCGGTAGAAACTCGAACCGGAACTGAAATTTATCTACGACTTGCTGATGCGGCCAATCGTAATTACACATTAATTACTATAATTATGCATATCGTCTGATACAGCAGTCCTACAAAGGGAACTCTGCAACTGGACTGCGTTAAGACAGACACTCTGGTATTCGCGGGAGTTACGGGGAACATTCCTCCTTATCCCTCACCTGCGATACAGAAAGTATAGAAAGCCAAAGCCCTCCTTGCATTGATGTGGGCACCATACAAGACCACCTCTACCAGCAGACTACCACCCGAATGATTTTTAGGTGACGTATGCAAAATATGCAGATACGCAAATGGTATTGGGAGTTTGTGACGGACACGATAACACTTGTCCTACTGAGTATTCCAGAAGATACCCTGATCGTCGTCAACTTGCCAGAGACGAGAGAAGAAAGACGACAAGAATAACAAAGTGCGACGTATGATAATATGGTAGAAAATGTCAAACAGGGGCAGTGGATGTGTAGAACTACAGAAACAATGACAGATACTGTAGAACTATAAATGGAATGCAGGTTGAAGGGGAAGATACACAATAAACAGCTTGGCCAAGAGACAGTAAAACTAGTAACTGGTGGACAAAGTATATTAAAACGTGGAAATATGGTAGGACAGTAAAAAGTGAATTACTAAAGAAGGACTTTATGGAAATAAGAGTGGACATGAGTTGAGAGAAGATTAGAAGATGAAGGACGAGAAACAGAATAAGGGTATGAGCGAGAGTATGGCTGAAAGGATGGCAATGAATCGGGAAGAAGAAATACATAGAGTGAAAGGTTGTAATTAGAAAGAAAGAGTAAGTAGGAAGAGACGCAGAGATAGGACAGCTGGCAGGATATAGAGTGAGAAAAACATTTAGGAACGATAAGGAACTGTAAAAAACTTTAACAAGGGCTGTATATGCTTGGAAATATATAAAGGATAAATATATATATATATATATATATAACACAGCACTGCAGGCCTAATGGCCTATGGCTTGAATCTTCTTTCTCCATACTTCCCTGTTCTGTACTAGGGTCTGCCAGTTCTCTAATTTGTATTCCTTTATGTCCTCTTTGAGGCAGTCCCACCAAGTTTTCTTCGGTCTTCCCTTTCTGTTTCTTCCTTCGGGTTCACTTCTGAATATTTTCCTGGTTAATTCTTCCTCTCCCATTCTAGTAATGTGCCCTAACCATCGTAATCTGCTTTGTTGCACTTTCACCTTTATACTCGTATCTTGAAATAATTCTATCAGCTCAGCGTTAGTTCTTCTTCTCCAACTTCCATTTTCCTTGATTCCTCCAAAGATCCTCCTTAGCATTCTTCTCTCCCATATTTCCAGACGTTTGATGTTTTCCATTGTCAAAACCCACGCTTCACTCCCGAACAAAACTATCGGTCTTATTACTGTTTTATAGAGTTTCAGTTTTAAATTTCTCGAAAGGTCTTTTTCTCTTAGAATACTGTTCAGCGCACCTGCACACCTGGATCCCGCAGCAATTCTTCTCAGAATGTTTTTGTTATGGTTACCGTCACTCGATATTTCGGCACCTAAATACACTACACTATCAGTTAGTTTAAAGTTGTATTTCCTTTTCCTATCTTGCGAAGTAATTTCCAAGCCTTGGTCTTCTTGAGGATTATTTCCTAAACTCATGTAGCTTGTTTTCTTCTCATGTATTTGTAGTCCAACTGCAAGGGCTTGTTTTTCTAGGTTTTTAAGGATGATTTTCAGTTCTTCTTTGGTTCTAGAAAGTAACACCACATCGTCCGCGTATGCGAGTCCCTGGTGTGGGTTTTTAAGTATATTATTCAATTTTATTTTGCTTCTTCTGAATACCTGTTCCAGCACTATATTGAATAGCGTTGTTGAGAGCGGATCGCCCTGTTTTAGTCCTATGTTGCTTTCAAAGTCATTCGATTCTTGTCCTCTATATTTTACCTTATTTATTGTGTTTGTTAGTGTCATCATCACCAGCCTAATTAACTCTTCTGGGATCTCCATCTCTTTCATTGCTTTATATATTTCGTCTCGTTTGATTTTATCGTACGCATTCTTAAAATCGATAAATAGCGCGTGTATCCGTATATTTTTTTTATTACATTTTTCTTGAATCTGGTTTAATACAAAAATGTGGTCAATTACTGACTTACCCTTCTTAAAACCTGCTTGGTATTGGCCAATTTTGCCTTCTATTATTTTTTGTAGCTTGTTGTTAATTAGGTGTGCTAACATCTTGTAAACTATGTTTAGTAGGGCTATAGGCCTGTAATTTTCCGGACTTTGCGTGTTTCCTTTTTTATATATCGGGCAGATCATTGCTGTGTGCCATTCCTTCGGCATTTCTTTCCTCCTCCAGATTTCTGATAAAATATCATATACTCTCTTAGTTAAATCTTCGTCTGCGTGTTTAATTAGTTCTGCCACAATTTCGTCCGATCCTGCACTTTTATTATTCTTCATCTTACTGAGTATTTTTTTGAATGTTTCAAAATTGGGTATTTCTACTTGGTTTTGATGATTTAACATTTTTTATGTTGGGTCTCTTCATTATCTATAGGTTCCCAAACAGTATTTTTGAAGTGCTTTGCCCATATTTCGACCATTTGTTTTTCATTCAGATGTAATTCATCTTCTTCATCTCTCAACCCTGTGGCTTGTGTATATCCTTCCTTTTCCATCTTTATTTTTTGGTAAAAGTTTCTAGTATTTTTATGTTCATACGTTGCTTGTATGTTCTCTATCTTTTTCTTCAGCAGTTCTCTCTTTTTGGCTCTACATAGATTTTTGGTTTCATTCCTTACTTTCCTATATTTTTCTTGTAGCTCAGTTGTCGGCTTATTTATCATTTGAAGTCTTATTTTTTTTCTTTCCTGTACCATGTTTTTACATTCTGTGTCAAACCATTTTTTTGTTACATCTTTGTCTTCCCTTTGTAGGATGTATGCACTTTCCTTTATAACATTCTTTATAATTTTCCATTCTTCCTCTATGTTTTCATTTTTTCCATATTTATTTATTGCTTCTTTGGTTTTTGCTTCATATTCTTTTTTTACCAGTTCTTCTTCTAGCTTTTTTATTTCCCACTTAGTACTTTTTGTTCTGTTTCTCTTCGTAAGATCAGGGGTTATTTGCTGTATTGTCGCTTTAATCAGCATATGGTCTGAGTTAACATCTGCTCCCCTGTATGTTCTCACATTATGTATACACTGTGCATGCACTTTTGTCACTAGCAGATGGTCAATTTGATTTTGTGTTTTTCTGTCTGGGCTAATCCATGTGATTTTGTATATATTTTTCCTTTGGAACATCGTGCTTTTAACAACCAAGTTCTTACTTGTCGCGAAGTCTACTACCATTTGGCCATTCTCATTAGTTAACTCATGGAGACTTTCTTTACCTGCAACTGGTATATTCCAATCCTCTTTACCGATTTTTGCATTTAAATCTCCAAAAATTATTTTCACATCGAATTTTGGTAGCTTATCTAGCACGTTTTCAAGTTCCTCATAAAACTCTTCTTTCCTTTCTTCTTCTGCTTCCTCTGTGGGTGCATGAGCATTTATAATGGTGAATTTCCGATACTTTCCTTTGATTCTTATGTAACTAAGTCTATTGTTTATCTTTTTATAATCAACTATTGTTTCCTTTAGCGTATTTTTTATCAGGAAACCTGTTCCCAATCTATTCTGCTCTCCTGCACCATTGAACCATACATAGCCGTCGGTGTTGGAGTACTGGGTTCCTTTTATGTTCGTTTCTTGTACCGCTAACACCTCTATTTTATATCTTTTTGTTTCAGCCACCAGTTGCTTGAATTTCCCTGGTTTGTTTAGCCCTTGCACATTCCAGGGTCCTATACTTATTAGCTTTGTTTGTTTTTCTTTTCTTATTTTTTGTATTGTCTTATTTTTCCTTATCGTTGTCCTGTTCGTTAGCGTTGTCGTCGTCATTGTGTCTTGCCTTACTATTGTTTTCACTATCCGTTTTTTGTCTTCTCATGGGTTTTCCCAGGTTTTTCCAGTTTTTCATATTTTGGGTTCCATTTCCACCAAATATCGTGTATACATATCTTCTGGTATCCCACCTTTGTACTGTTTCCTTTCGCTATTTCTGCTTTCGCCAGGTCCCTTAGTTCTTTTTGTAGTTTTGCCTCCGTTGGGGTTAGATCATTATCAATATAGTATTGCGATCCTTTAAGTTTGTTTTTATTCTTCATTATTATAAAGGATAAATAACAAATTTTATTAAAATGTGCTGGAAATGGGAAAGGTGGCAGGTGAGTGGAAGATGAAGGAGAATAAACAGCATAAATAGAATGAACAGATGAACTTAAAGGAAAAAAAAACAGAGACGGGAGAATGTGGTTAATAGGGGTAAAAGAAGAAGGAATAATATGGTAAAAAGGAAGAAAAACGAGTTGGAAATGACAAAGCATAAGGAAAATAAAGATGAAGGAGGAACAAGGACAAGAAGAATAAATAATCAGAGATAAAAGACAGAAAACAGTGTAGAGGATGGAAGTTGTAAAACCATAACAAACTTTAATAAGGATGACGATAAAGAGCAGGAAATAAGCAAAGTGGGTACAGATCAGAATGACTTAAAAATGAGGAAGGTGGGAATATTTAACTTTCATCGCGGTATGGAGAGTTTGTGTGGAATGCGTTGTAAACTTTATATGAACAATCATAAATATTCAAACAATTGCCACAAAAATATTGTTATTACCATTTGTAACTTTTGTTTGGAATACTCTCCTTCTGGAATGTTTTATAAAACAATTTATTAGATTTTTTTAGCATAATCTATTACTGCTACATACTGATGCCATTACATTTATATACAGTTTTCCTAAACCAAAAATGATTCATCTGAAAACGTTAAATACTGGGTCTTAATCAAAATGAATATTATATTTTTCTATTTTATAAAACTAAGTGTCGAGATGGTTTTAAACGCGATCAGATTGATCAAAATCTGTACTGAAGTAGAATGGTCTAACTTCAAAAAATATACGAACAACAAATAATTATATCGAAGTCACAGAACATGTTCATGCTATTAAGATTTAATTTTAGAACGGATAACAAAAATATTAAGGAGAATGTAATTTTACTGCTAATATTCCATCAGAGACCTAGAAAACTAACAAAGCGCTTCAAAGATAATTACAGTTTAGAACATTTAATTAAATATCTGAAATATTTAAAATTTGATTAAAGCTCAATTTCCCTTCGAAAATGTTTAATGTAAAAGATGTTTTTATAGTTTATTGCGCCTCGCAGGGTTTGAAAACAGATGGAAAAAAACTTCAATCTTTCTCATTTCATGTATAGACGATTTAAACTTATAGGCTGCAATAAAATACTTCTATTTTATCTTTTCTGCAAATAAGTATTATCGTTCGAAGTTAAGTTAGTTGGCTGCAATACTCCAATAAAATAGTTCAATTTAATTCTCTCTGCAAATAACTATTATTGGCTTTTATTTAAGTCGAAACCATGCACAGTCTGCGTGATTGCTATCATTAACTCTTTCAATTTTTTACTAATCGTATGTATTGTTTTGGACTACAATATACGTACATATTAACCTATATTTTAATTTCGCGTTCCATTAATCTGTCCCAAATATTTCGTTGTGGTTGCATTATTGTGACGTCCACCTATTTGCTAGCCACTGTTTGCTCTCCACCGTTTGCTCGACACCATTTGCTCGCCACCGTTTGCTCGACACCTTTTGCTCGTCACCGTTTGCCCGCCTGTCATTTCCGGGCCTGTCGTTTGCCCCCTGGTCTTTGTGCTCAACACCTATTTGCTTGCCGTACATATGTTTGACAGCAATTTATCCTTAAAGGAAACTATTATCTGTAGGAATTTAGTATATGCTCTTGATAAAATCTTTCAATTCGTCCAAGGAATATTGATAATCAACAATTAGTTATATGTTGTTTTTGAATTTATATAGGCTAATATTTATTCCTTTATTTCAAATAAATTAACAAGAAGTATATATGGTTTTTTACTAGTTGTTTATTGGGTATGTATCGATCTTCAAAGCTTATTGAACTTGATCAATTTTTAATAAAATTGTAGATATTTAAATACATAAACATGGATAAACCTTTTGTAAGAACAACATTTTCGGGTTCTTGGTGTTTAGATCAATATTTCTTTAAAACCTCAAAAACCATTTCCCTAATAAATTAATACTCTCCCTATATAGCATTTGAAACTAAAAGTAATAATATTAATTATAAAGCCATGTATTAAATTATTATACAAACGAAGCTGCTGCACTGATGTAGTTATGCTGATAGTACTGCGAGCAAGCGGATGGTAAGCAACTGTCTTGGCGAGCACCTGTCTTGGCGAGCAACTGTCTTGGCGAGCATCGCTCCAAGGAGCAATTAGTGGCGAGCAAATGGCGAAGAGCAAGCGACATCACAATTCCGCGGAAGAACCACTTCAGCTGATATCGCTAAGTCAGAATTTTGCTTCAATATTGTAAGCTGTAAACATTTACGTGATTAAATAGCAGTTACGCACATTAATTTGAGTGTTTATTTCGCACTGGTTGACTTCTTGCGCATTTCAGACGCTGCATAAAGTGCACAGCGTACATTTAGGCATGACACGTTTGGTATTTTTTCAAAAGCCTTGCCCAAACTCGGCCTCTAGTGGGTTTATGACTAATTAAATATTATTAGTATCGTGTACAGCTGTCACTTAAAGGAGTAATAATGGCAAATGGTTAATTTGGGGATGTCGCATAAAATTGTCTAGCCGAGTCATTTAATATAAAGTTAACCAATGTTAACCAGTGATTTCAATGAAATTCATGGATATCTGATACCGTATAGAGATATATAAAAATACAAATTCGGGGTTTTGAAATATTAATAGTATTGAAGCTTACTGCCTAGTAAATTATAAACATGTTCTACTCTTAAACTTGCAGCTCTTAGTTTAAATAAATGTACCTAAACATTATACGCTATTCAGATTAAACATAAACCTGTTTGATCAGAAACGTCTTTACGATGGCAAGAAAAACGATTTAAGGACTGATAAAAAATTGTGTATTTGTAGACTACGAGGGTTGCGTTTTATATTTTGAGATTGGGCAACCCTAGTGCTGCCATCTGGCAACTGACGTCTCTATTGTAAAGTTTGACATTTTTGACGGTATACGTACTCAGAACGTTTTGACGTACGAGCGCTATTTGTGTTGTTTACAGTAACTTGAAAACTTCATATCAGCCAAAAAATGGAATAAAATCGTGAACATTTTCGTGCGATTATTTTTTACAACTTTCGATTAACTCAACAACAGCGCATCGATTAACTTAATTCGTTTTTTGGCGATGAAGCACCATCAAGGACATCATCAATGGTTTATCGAATTCAATCGTGGCCGTAGTTCGCTCAACGACGAATTTCGTGAAGGTCGTCCAAAATCGGTTGTTGTTCCGAAAAACATTGATGCGGTGCGTGAACTGATACTGCAAGATCATCATGTGACTTATCGTGAGATTGAGGTATCCTTGGAAAGTTTTATCGTTGGATCTCTGCGAGAAAATGAAAAAAAATCTTTCATTGGCACAGCTGAAGCCGCAATTTTGTTTATAAATAAAGTAGCTAGGATTGAAACAAAATCATGCCTTAAAAATAATGGCCTTTAAGAGACATTTTATGAAACTTAACAGTTTAAATTACTTTAAAGAAAAGCTAATTATTTGCTGATTAAAATTGAATTATAATATTAGGAGGCGAAAAAAGTTGGAATGTATACGTTTTGTTCAGGATGTTGGAAGCACCACAAACTAATACCATCTCTTTCTTCTGTTTCAATATTGATTAATACAGAATCACTGTTATTGTGGCAGCAGATTAGTTGAAATTATGGGAAGTGGTGTTGCTGGAACTAGAGATTTTCCTTCTTTTTCAAATGCTGTTAACAATATACTAAAAGAATTTCAACTCTTTATCTTACCTTGGAAGCAGAATTTACTTTATATGATACGTTCAGCGTCTGACAAGACCTTGTAGCTTTGAAGAAGTTTATGACATGTTGAAAACCACTCTAAGAATTGCATGTGTTGGTTTTACAGATGTTGACCACGAGATCAATAACTGCCCAAACAAATAGCTTTATAACCGCCAGCAATCTATTGTTTCAGTTTTAATTAGATTTTATTACTTAAATAGTTATGTAGAATGCTATAAAACTTAAATAAAGCCATGTAACCTCTAAATTCCGAAGGCCAAACTACGTTACCTTTGTTAATATAAATAGAATTAAATCTTATGCGGTTTTATTAGTAGGTGTCTGGAGGTTTTTAAAATTTATCATTAGCTCTGATAAAAACCAGACATAATAATTTACGAACTTGAAGATTCAATTGCTGACGTTGGCGAAGTACCAGATCACTTCATAAAGCGTTATATGCAACCCTGTATTGCGGATAATTCTTAGATATATTCGACATATTTTCCTTAGTCACAGTATTTTGAATCTACGTATATTAGTAATCCACTAGAAAAATAACTCGTTTAACCTTCGTAACAACCTCAAAAAAATACGTATCGCACCAACTGGGGTACAATTGTACCCCACTGAAAAAAAAAACGAATTAAAGGTCAGAAAGGAAAAAGTTTTTTAATTTACGACAAAGAAAGAATTTTTCTTACAAAAATCTTAATTATAAAAAATCATTAAACATTTTTACAATTGTTACACACTATTTCCTTCACAGAATGTTCCGCACAGACTGGTTGATTGCAATTTGCACAAATTTGCCTTGTTTTTCTGTCTTTCTTTCTCTTACACATAGAACAGCGTCCAGATGTTCCCGGAAGTTGAGGTTCTCTTGCTGCCTCTGGGTGCTATTCGCAGAATTCTGGAAAAACGGAACCTATTTGTTTTTTTATATACGTTCGTACGAATTTGTTTTCATAGCGCAACTGTGCGTTATTTTTTACCATTTCCTTTCCCAGAGCCAACAAGAATTTTCTGCGACCATCTAAGCAGCCTTTATCAAAATCGGGTTTTTTTTTTGTTTCCACAGTATATAGGCATTGATTCCAGCAATATCTAGCATATGGTGAAATATAGCCATAGGCCACCTATTAGATTTTCTTTGCGTAGAATATTGCTTACACATCTTATCAGTGGTGTCCACGGCACCTTTAGTGCTGTTGTAACTTAGGATTATATCTGGTTTATAATTTGTACCTTCATCACTAACCTTGCTATCCGTGTGTTCAGTGGATAGTAGTATTACAGCTTTACTCTTTGTAGGTACATAGGACACAAGTGTTGTATTCTTTTGAAATGCAAATATACTGGAATGTACGGGCTTATATTTTGCTGGCAAAAGCTCCTGTGGTATAAAAGGTTTATTTTTTCTGAGCGTACCACAAACCGTTTTATTCTGATCCCAAAGCTTTTTGGATAGTTCTAAACAGGTAAAAAAATTGTCAGTTGTGATTCCATAACCACCTGGTAAATGCCTAGTCAAATCTAGCACCACCCTTTCTCCTTGGTTTTTTCAGCTTGATTGCCTCGTTTTCCTACAGACAAAAAAGAAACAAGTGAAATCAAGTCAAAGTATACCCACAAAAAAGCAGTACTTACCTAAGTAAACTTGCATATTTGCAGTGTACGCAGAAGAACAATCTGCAAGTGCCCATATTTTCAACCCATACTTATCCGGTTTGTTCTTCATATAAACTCTGAAAGGTGCTCTACCACGAAATGGAACAAGCTGTTCATCAACGCATAGATGCTGACCAGGATCAAATGCTGCTTTACAGTTTGAAACCAATTTTCAAATAGCTCTCTTATTGGCGCCAACTCGTCGTTTTCTCTTCGTTCTGTCCTTGTCTCTAAATTGTCAAAACGCAAGAAACCAGTTAATTCTATGTATCTATTTCTAGACATAGCGGCCTGAAATATTGGTCTACAATAAGCGGAATCACTAGTCCACAGCATACTTATAGGTTCCTTAGATCCATCCACTGCTCCAATTGATAGTAGTAAACCAATGTAAGCTTCTATTTCTATCGTAGTTGTAAGTTGAAAAGTCTTTGGATTGTCGGGATTTTCAATGTTCCAGTTATTGTAGAGATGGTTAGCTTTCCTATTGGTTTCCAACACAACAATATCTATTATATCAGGCGACATAAATAGTCCAAAGACGTCTTTCATGCTTGTAAAGTCATTTCCGTAAACTCTTGGCCCTGTCGCAATTTTCTGTATATTAGCCTGGGATTTTTTTACTCGCAGATTGAGGGGAAACTTTGCCCACTGCATTCCATTTTTTGATCTATGAACTGGATCATTACTGGACGGCGTTTCCAATACGTTCTCTTCTTCCTCATAAGAATCAGAATTCTGCGAAGAGTGTTTGTATTCTTGTAGATAGATCATATCATTTATTTCTTCTTGTTCCGAAATATGATCATCATCTTCACTATCATTCAAATTTTCCTCAATATCATCAATATCAGGATCATCATGTTGTAGAAGCTACAACATATCCGTTTCAGTTAGATGTTTTGGATCACGAACTGTATACATTTTCGCTTTTTGAAATATGAACACGTAACACGCACGATTGTAACTCACTGAATTCAACAAGCCAACTGGCTTCACTTAGTACTGCATGTAATATTTGTGGCGCATCGCTACCACTGCGCGGTAATAAGGGAATTCCCCGAATTAACCGTATGAATGTTAAAATGTCAGGAAATAAGGGAATTCCCCGAATTAACTCTATGAATGTTAAAATAATTTACGCATGCATAAAGCACCGACTGGGGTACAGACGTACCCCAAGCTCATAAATTCAAAATATGTGACAATGCCAAAGAGGTAAGATATATTTGGCTGATTGTTCATGTAGATAAGACTATAATATGGAGCTACTCTAATGGTAAGTGTGAAAAAAAATTATTGTGCAAACTGTAAAGAAAAAATCGCGGTTGGCGTACAAATGTACTCCAGTCGGTGCTATGAAGGTTAATATCAAATATCATACCGTATAAGTGGGTTATTCGGAAACAAAGAGCCATTTAAATAGTCCCACCAAATCAGGGGCGTAATTACTTTGGTGAAATGTGGGGGTGCTTTAGTAGTTGACGAGCCAGCTACACGTTAATGTTCTGTCATTGTATAACAAAACGCTAAAATGATCATTACGATTGATAACTCCGCCAAATGTGAACGAAAATTCGAAAAAACGAAAACTCTGCCGAAATTTATCGTCAAATATGCGAGGGTTGTGGTCCAGGCACCTTGAGTGCAGGAAAGGTTAGTCATTTATGCAGGAATTTCAGAGATGGCCGAACAAACGTGCACGATGAGGAACGGAGTGGTAGACCTTCTGGTATCAACAAAGATCTTGTGGAAAAACTGAACAAGAAAAGTCGAAAAATTTGGCGTTTCACGATTTCGGAAATTTCCGTAAATTTTCTACACATTTTGCGTCCGGTACTGTATGAAAGTGTCACAGTGCCACAAACTTTGTGCGAGATGGATACCAAAGATGTTAACAGTTGTGCACAAAAACCTGCGAGTGGCCTTTTGCATCGCTATGAAACTGATGGCCATGAGTACCTGAATCGCAGTATAACTGGCGACGTGACATGGATTTCGTACACAAATGTTGAACCCAAGCAACAATCAATGTAGTAGAAGCAAGCGAGTTCCACCAAAGCCAAAAAGCAAACGTTCGAAAATCGAAAGTTTATTGCCACTGATTGTTTGGGACAAGAAGGTTATTTTGTTGGTTAATTTTCTGGAAAGAACTACAACAATTAATGCAGATGTGTATGTTAAGACCTTTAGTTGAGAAGGGCGCTTTAGAACAAAAGACGAGGATTACAATAATTAAATTTAGTTATTTGTCGGAATTTATTTACTTTGTAACCAATATAACACGGGTTGAGTTTAATTATATCACAAACTGTTTTTATAAGTGAAAAAGAATTATTTTTTGATCGAATAGTTTCTACTTATACGTTCTACAAACACTTTAAATGTAATGGAAATATTAGATAACACGCCACTTGATATCAAAATACTACGAACAGATAAATTAGTAAAATTGTAGTTGAAACCAATTTTTATCATTCTAACTATACCTACAGATTATTATTGTATCATTCAAGTCTGAATAAACATCTATTAAGCCTAACCTATCAACCGCCAACAAAAACACCTAACTCAAAATGAACTCTATTGAGTTGAATTATAAAAATTTGTTGTGTTAAGTATAAATTAAGTGGTCTTTGGTACATCGGTTGGTGTGTTTGCTTACATTTCCAATACATCATAAGCTTGTGTGTAAATCAGTGCCACCTATTGTGCGCAAGTAGCAGTTAGTAGTTTTTCTTAGCAAAATAATGCCGTCAGACCTCTATAATTCAAATTATTTATTACTGGAGCTAGAAGTTGTTTCTGAACAAAATGCCTATTCCAATGTTACTATTTTTATATCGATAACTCGAATTTCAATAAGTCTAATTGTTTGATAAGTCAAAGCTTTTTATAATTGCCTAGACTAGGTTTGCTATTGCAATTGAACTTAAATAGTCTAGTATATAGCATTCATTGTAGACATCGAACAGCGCGTATTTTCTGTTCTTGCAATATCATAAAGATTAAATATGTATGTAATTTTTGAGCTATTTCTGACAGAAGAAATTTATTTTAATAAAAAAATATTAATAAAGCAAACGAGTCTTACAGTTCTTCATAGACAATACAAGCCGAAAAAAATTAAAAATGTAGTTAGACGCCGAGAGTTGTTAATTTGGGCAGACAATAAGTTTTAATTTTTGGGAGAAGTTAATTAAGCACCAGAAAACAGACAGGATCTATCGAATTAGAGAGAAGAAGGAATGAAAACTACCCGTTCAAATTTAACCACATCCCAAAATGAGCTTAAAATTGCTTGGTTATCAACATTTTAGCTTTAAGGTAAAATTTAAATTATAGAAACAGCAGAATTCCCTAATTATGCACAGTTTAATATCCACGAAATTAAAAACAAGATCGTGAATATTTTGAAATTTAAAATTTCATTCGGCACATATTTAGTGTATAATCAAATAGAAAAATTAGTAAATTTTAGCTACAGTGCACGCCACTTAGTGGAAATCACAGATAATGTTATCATTCAGGTATTTTTGTAACTTGAACGAAGAACGGACTACATGGTAAAAACATCATTTATAATAATCATGACTTCGGCTTATATTATGAATTATTTCTTGGGGTTGCTTTTGTCCACGAGCAGTAACCATGTTTGCATGCATTTTTTTATTTGTATTTGCAAGCTGGAGTGGTACCGGACCCCTCTCTCTCTTTCTTCCTCCCTTCCTCTCCCTCCTTCCTCATCTCCTCTTCTCTTTCATTAATTAACAGCCTACAGGCTGGTTGGCAGTAGCTATCGTACTTCTATTTTTATACTTTGCAATGGCGACGCAAAACTGAAACGTGAAGTTGGTTTAAATTAAAACATTACACAAACAGTTGCACATTTTGCAACCAGTTTTGTGTAAATAAGAAAAAGCGACGTCTTGAAATACAAGAGGCTGCAAAGAAAAATGACAATTTAAATACTAAAAAAATCGAACTGGTAAAGACTAGCAAGTGGAATCTGCATTGAAAGCTGGTTCACTAATGAACGTGAACATGATGTTGACAGGCGCGAAAGTGGAAGAACGTGTGAAGAAACGAAAAAGGAAAAGAAATTGTTCTTGCAACGGATGGGTGGTCTCGCCATTTATTATTAGAAATTGGTTATTGGTATCAAAAACCTCTAATCCCGATGTGATCACTAAAGTTGGGCAGATATGCCGTAGCGATAATGCATATATGCACCAATATATGCCACAAAAAGCCTTCAATATATGCACGAATGTGCAGTAACGTATTGAGATAGCACTTATGGATGCACTATGCAACAAATTTTGTTTATATTAAATTCGTAAAAATTGTGTATGGCATAATACGATAAATTTTGACATTTATTGTAAACTGTAATTCATAAGTTAAGGCAAGTTTTGAATCAAATGCTGTCGCATTTCGTTAAAAGAGGAATAATACAATTATCGTTCTTCAGTATTTTTAATTACAAGCATATACAAAAAGGAGCATACCCCACGTCACACTAAAAAAATGTTCTTGAAATTTGAAACTAGATACACGAAATATAGAGAACAGATTTTTGATGTAGGCCAGTAGCTACGTGCTGATCAAGTTAAAACTTTTTATTAACGTTGATCTGTAAAAACAATAACTGAGTACAATAATTTACTAGAGCTTAGAGGATATGTCAACTAACTGATGGGAGCTTTGTCGATTTCTTTGTAGTATTACATTAATTAAATTTCTAATTTAATTCTTAAATCCCATGACTGATGATAATATCAAATAACAATTGGCATTTAGTCTTTTAATTTGACATTAAGGGATGTTCTGGGTTGCGAATGTTTAACCCTTAACTGCTCTGGTGGAGTATGAGCGTACCCCAGGCAGTCTAAAGATAGGCGTAGATTCTTGAAATGTGGTTAGATTTCATTGGCGCTCTATGTATTCCTAGTTTATGAGGTTAAGTAAGTATTGCAACACGTGTATCTGTGCAAACATTTTTTGTAGGTCTCTTACGGAGACAAAAGTGTGGAAATACCTACCCCAGAAGAGCGTGTTGGTAAATTTTAGATTTTTTTTTGTTTTATTTACAAAATTTCCCTGTCAATGTTTTTATTTGGACTTAAATTTTGGGTATAACGTAGTTTTATTTTAGTATGACATCTTCACGGGGTTTACGGATGATGAACTTCGCGCTATTATCGACGATCAAAACTTCTTTGATTCCAGATGAAGAAACGGATGCAGAACTTGACCAATTTATTGATAGTGAACATGATACTAGCTCAGAAGCTTCTGCTGATGATGCCGGCACAGAATCAGATGAAGATGAAAGCGACCAAACCTATTTTTATGGGAAAAGGCAATATTTTAAATGGTTAAAAGCTGTTCCAAAAACCACTCGTACTCGAGCACATAATATTCTTTAACACCCTCCGAGAGTGAAAGGTGCTGCTAGAAATCTTGACCAAGCAGGCGTTGTAAGTGCTTGGGAATTATTGATTACAGACGAGATATTAAATTTGATTTTAGTTAATACAAATGTGAAAATTGAAAGCTTTCATCGGTTTGTCTGGTACAATGAAATCTGGACGGGAAGATGTAACTGATTTGTTTGCATCCGATGGTACAGGACGCGACATATTCCGTGCCACTATGAGCAAGGTCCTTTTCCTTTTTATATTATTGTGCCTTCGTTTTGATTGTGCAGCAACTAGAGAAGACAGAAGAGCTAATGATAAGTAAACTGCTATAAGATATGTGTGGGATACATTTATCAACAATTGTAAAAAATACTATATTCCAGGAAAAAACGTAACAATTGATGAAATGTTAGTTCCATTTCGTGGCAGATGTTCTTTCCGCATGTACATGCCAAAGAAACCTGCGAAATATGGAATAAAAATAATGTGCCTGTGCGATTCCCGCACATTTTATTTACGCAATGCGCTTGTCTACACGGGAAAAGAAATTAGACAGAATATAGCCTTTCCATTCCTACAAACGATGTATTGAAGCTCATACCGGTTATTGAAGACACCAACCAAAATATCACTGTGGATAATTGGTTCCTATCAATCGAATTATGTGAACAATTAAAAGCAAAACGTTTAACAATTCTGGGAACTTTAAAAATGAATAAACCGCAAATTCCAAATTAATTCAAAGCTAATAAGAGTCGTGCAGTAACTTCTACCATATTTGGGCATACAAATGATAAGACGATTTGTTTATATATGCCACGAAAAAACCGGGCAGTAGTTATATTCTCCACCATACACCATAATCAAGCTGTCGATCCTGACGATAAAAAACCTAACATGATTACTGATTATAACAGAACAAAAGCGGGAGTTGATGCGCTTGATCAACTCTGCGCTAATTATTCGGTCGCACGACGTATTCGGAGTTGGCTAATGGTCATTTTTTTAATCCTATAGCAGGCGTTAATAGTGGAATATTACTCTATTGTAATCAAAACGTAGATGAAACCATGGATACTAAACGAACAGATATATTAATCAAACTTGTCTCTGGTGCGACCACATATTGAACGACGAGATGTCCGTTGTCTACCACGTGAACTACGGGATGTGGTATTGAAAAAAAGTGGGACTCCACTTCCTGTAAGGGTCTTGGAACAGGGCCCAACTCGTTTGGCTAGGTGTGAATTTTGCCAGAGCAAAAATGACCGCAAAACTAAAAACGGATATGTAAAGTGCGAGAAACATATATGTGCTTATCACGTAAACTTTGTTTGCAATAACTGCATCTAATTATTACGTAAATTCATTATAAAATTTTGATACTTTGTTCCTTAATATTTTTGAAGACAAAAATATTATTTAATTGGGGTGCCCTGATACCCCGCCAGAGTATAAGTGTGATTATAATTTACCAGAGTAGTTAAGGGTTAAATAGAGGGAATATTTTATTACATTAACATATCGGGATACATACCTCTTCTGTGCAAACGGTACAAAACACAACACTTTTATCATATTTAAGGCATGAGCGCGGCTTCAACCACTTCTTTTTAAATGTGTCTTTGAACTACCAACTTTAGACATGTTTACAAATCTCGAGTTGATACTTGCAACTGTGTCAAGAAATGAATGACGCAAAAGAGAAACTGAAACCTTACCAACTCCTGGTAAGCACTAAATACACAATAACGATACCTTCTAAGCATCAGCAAAATTCCCAAACGTACTATTTTCCAAGAAATGTCCACTGAATACCTAAGTACCTACCCAACTAATACCGTCTTTGTCCTACAATCTAAATCTGCGTTGACCTAAAATTTCTGGTGTCAGATATTTAGGAAATATTAAGTTATTTCTCTGTAAGAAATTATAGAACATTCACTCAAAAATTTGTTTGATATTTTATTTTTTGAAAAATCTGTTGAGTATAACTTTGAACTAAATTTAGCTTTTGTAGACTATCAAAAAGCGTTCGACACAGTGGAACATTGGACAATCATGAACGAATTAAGAAATGCCAGAATAGATCATCGATACGCAGTATTGATCGAAAACATTTATAAGAACGCTACATCCACTATACAACTTTACAAAAACACGAATCCGATTAAAATTAAATGTGGTATAAGACAGGGTGACACCCTACCGCCGAAATTATTTACGGCTTGTCTAGAGGATGTTTTCAAGCAACTACAGTGGCAAGACGATAAGGGGATCTTAATAAATGGGAAAAGATTAAATAATCTCAGGTATGCAGACGACATAGTCATTATAGCAGAAACCCCTAAACAATTTCAGCCTATGGTAACGGAATTGGTCAAAGCTTCCTCTGAAATCGGATTGAACATGAATATAACAAAGACAAAAGTATTGTGTAGTAGAATTTTTGAACAAAAAATAAAAGTAAGAGAACAAGAATTGGAAGAAGTAAGCAGTTATGTTTATTTGGGACATACGATATCCCTAGGCAAAGAAAACCAAACTAAAGAAGTCTACAGGAGAAGAAGGCATGGACTGCTTTCGGAAAGTTGAGTAAGACGTTAAAGAACAAGAAGATTCCTATGTCTGTCCGATCTCGCGTGTATTCGATCAATGTGTCTTGCCCGTTCTAACATATGGGACACAGACGTGGACTCTTACAAAACAGTCAATGAATAAATTAAGAGTGACACAAAGAGGTATGGAACGCCAATTTTTGGGTATATCGTTAAAGGATCATAAAACAAATACCTGGATCCGGAAGAAAACAAAAATAAAGGACGTGGCCGAAGCAGTAGCAGAGCTGAAATGGAACTACGCGGGTCATGTGGCAAGATACAAGGACGAAAGATGGACCTACATGATTTTAAAATGGCGACCATACATGGGAAGAAGAGTTAGAGGACGCCCTCTCATGCGGTGGACAGACGATTTAAAGAGATCCGGCTGGATTTACCTGGATTAGAGACGCACAAAATAGAGAAAGATGGCATAGAATGAGGGAGGCCTATGTTCAGAAATGGACTGAAAATGGCTAATGAGATGAGATGAGATGATTTTATTTATTAATTTTTTTGCTAGAATATAATGTTCATGCCTTTAAAAGACAAAATATACATGAACATATGCCACATACCGCAAAGTTGTAATATATGTAAAAAAGTATTTACTTTTTATGAGTCTGAATATTAAAAAACGTGTAATACACGAAAAATTAACAAGTTATGATCAATAGGAAAAGAAATTCCAGTGATCAGATCAAGCGTCGTACGCTGTATCTACAACTTACTCATTACTTATGAATCAGAGTACAAAAGACGTTAAATCAACCATAACAAATATCGCAGTACTAAACACTGTTTTGTAAGCACTCCGAAGATTAGTTAGTTTACTTTATACATTCTTGCACGCAAACTGAGATTTTCTTTAACGCATTTGCATGTGTGAATATGTTTAATGTTTCAGTTGACCTTAAATTAAACTCATTTACTGCTCTACTTTTACAAAATCGAGTAGTTCCTTCCTTATTTTCTGTATTTCTTTGGCCTCCAAAATCTGTGTCAAAAGGACAGATTTTCATTAAATCAATACTATCTTATAGTGGAAACATAATAAGTGCTTCTTTGATATAGTTTGTTATTCAAGGGAATGTTCTACAAGGATTTCCTTCTCATTTTCATTAAAACTCGACCAGCCATTTCGAACAACCTTTTTTAGTTTCTTACCTTTATGTCTGTTTATTCAAAAGTTGCATGCGACTCCATTGTTTGCTAATGAATTTTTCTATTTTTGTTATACCGATTGATTTGCGTCAGTACAATTCCTAGTGGCAATTACCTTTACTTTTATTTCCAAACCACCTTTGGATCTGCTTTTTATGCAAATGCCTAGGATTACATTTAGTGCGTATAGATTTCTCGTCATAAAATGAGCTCAGTTGCAATCATTTCCCCCGAAATACTGCTGTTCGGGAAACTTTTGCGGCTCATTTTGCACAGACGTAACAATGCTGCCTCAAGTGCTCTTTCAGGAAGAAAATTACGGTGCCTGCCCTTGGATTGATAACGACAACGAAGCAATCGAAAAAGGTTGGCTAAAGTATAGTCGTCCTAGCAGTTATCCGTTGCCATTTCAACTATCTTCTGAACGGCTATTTCAGATTGTATATAAACTTGCTTACGCGTACTTGCGTGTTTATATTTTCTTGCTGATTGCTGTGGTTGCTGATTAATTCTGGAGCAGACGCTGACGAGACTTGAACGATAAGCTTGGAAAAGTTCATAATTTTCAACAGTAAGTGGGTGGTTGACAAAACAGACTTAGGTAGGTATATAGTTTTGCGCTATACTGTTGTTTATAAAAACACAATAGGAGCATTAATTGATACATATGTATATAATTTATGTGGATATTTAAATTTAAATATACAGGGTGGGCCAGCTTACTTGTACCCCTAAGTGTTTGGCGCAACCCAACATACGTGTATCACAGCAATTGAGATTATTAGATTTTTTATAGTATAGAAATGGTTCATAGTTGCTTTCTGTCAAGTCGTTTTCTTACTGTAGTAAGTTTTACTAATATTAATTGTATTAGTATTTTCAAGAAAAACGCTTATCGATGCTACCATATATAAAAACTAAACAGGTGAAAAACAACAGAAATTAAATAGTAAAGTTTTATGTTATTCGGTAATGATCAAAATTGTTGTTTTAAAGACGATCTTCGAATGCCCTGTGTAATTGATGTACAAGCCTCAATTATTCTATTTTGTAAATCATGCTCATTTACTACCCGTATCGTATTGGAAGCACAGCCCTTCTTCCAATCCAATTTACTCTAAAAACATTATTTACGTAATGTTGGTGTTGGTAACAAAGTTTTCATGGTGCATTGAGTTCTACATCTTCGAACATCCCAGGTAAAATGTTTTGTAGGAAATACAAGCAGTGTAGTTCTTCTTCGAGTGCTTTATCTCTTACGAAACGTAGCGATCCTCTATCTTATAAATACTTCTTCTACTCCAGAGAAGATTTACTGTGCAGAATACCTGGTTTGCCATTGCCTTGCGAGGGAGAACGGCCATTAAAAATCCGATCTTCCGGTGCTGGGAATTGAACTCAGAACCTTCAGCATAGAAGTGTAACGCACTAACCTCTAGTACGGCCGCCTCATCACACATTTACAGAAAAACACTCTTTAAAAATGGTAATCGCGTAACCACCCTTAGGGGTTCTCTTGTGCCTAATAATGCAAATTGTGCCAAATCACTTCATTATTATTTGAGGATTTTGTCTCCTAAGAAATGCACAATTAAAAAAGTATATAGAAGAAGTTGCCATGATAGGGAAGGAACACATTTGCTTTCAGCATGCTGCCAACTAAAATTCTACTAATACCCACGTTTGTACTTAAATCTCTTTGGCTTACGTGGGGATTGCCATTCAGTGCCTTTAATATTCCCAATTCATTTTCCAAGTCCATAATTCTTCTGGAACTGACGAATTTACCTTCGCTCCTGGTAGAAATTTCAAGGCGTTTAAATAACATTTTTCGGGCGGTGAGCTCCTGGTTAGATAACGCCTGCTATATGAATTACGAACCGTAGCCGCATCTCCGCGGCTTTCGCCAAAAATAAGCAACAAATCTGCTTTCAATTTAAGTAAATTGACAGCTCGGCTTAGTATTATTATAACTAGGCAATTCTGTTGAATTAAAAAAAATCCTAAAAGAAACGTGGTTTTGGTTGCCATGCTACTTGTATGTTGGGTTGCATTAACTACATTTAAGGGAGGACAATTTAGCTGATCCACCCTACATAGACTTTTAAAAATTATTTGCATTTCTTTTTTTCCCGTGGAAATAAACGAAGCACAAATATTATATACATATTCAACATTAGATATGTTTCTTATATTATTTCGAAAATTAACTTTATATAAAATAGTTGTTTCTGCAAGGAAAGGCACGCGCAAGGTACTAATCGTTGAATGATTTATTAAATGCAGCGCAGGCCGCTCACGGATAGTGTTATTATTCAGGTATTGTTATCACTTTGGCGAAGAACGGACCGAACGTAATCATGACTTCGGTTAATGTTATCAATTTTTTCTTACGGTTGTTTTCGTCCATGAACAATAACCACGGTTGCATTAGTTTTTTTGTTCGTAATTTCAGTTCGAGTGGTACTGAACCTCTCTCTCTCTCACTCGTAAGTTAACAGCCTGCAGGCTGGTTGGCAGCAGCTGACTCAGTTCTATTCTAACCCTTTGCAATGCCGAAAATAAGCCAGTGGAACACAGCGGCACAATTAAACAACCAGTTTTGCAAAAAACTTTGAAAGAACGTGTTGAAATAGAAAACTTTGCAAAAAATGGTAATCTGAAGACTAAAAGCGATTAAGTGATGCACGTGTAAATAGACCGTTCATGCGCCAGAAACCGGAAGGACTATCGACGAAAATGGGAAAAGAATATTTTGTTACAACGAAAGGATGGTTTCACCGTTTATTATTTTCTATCGGTTATTGTTATCCAAAATTCTAAGTCCTAATGTGATCACATTAAGCGGCGCACTGTACTATTCCAAATATAATTGTTCGTTCCTTCGTTGTTGACAAAACTATTGCTCAAAACAAAGCATTAACTTATCTACCACGTACTGAAATATGACACAAATTTGATTATTTAGTTGCTATTTGGAAAGTTGTAGATAACTCTTTAATCTAAAAACTTCCTTTTCTGGTTTTTTTCCATCAAGCAATACGCACAAATCCACTTAAATATTCTGAGTATGGTTTTGTTGCCATTTACTGGAGAATCAATGGCGGATGCAAGTCATGATACAACAAACTGATCCAAGTGATATTCTCGGGAAGGGTAAAAATAATTATATTTAAAATATCTAATAATATATAGTTTGTTGCACAAAAGAAAGAACTTACATAAATTAAATATTTTTTTAAATAGATGGAAAAGACGAAATCTCAGAGCGCGGGTGGGGGTGGGGGGCGTAATTCCCCCCTCCCTCCCCCCCTGTATCCGTGTCTGTGAAGAACTAAGAAAGAAAATCTCAAGAATAAAAAACCAGAATTTAATCGATTCGTTAAATGAGAAGTTGTAACCGCAGAGGCATTAATGTATACATGTATCGGTTATTTAACTATACATACATTGATTTTTACATCGTCGGTGAGTGCGTGTGTTTCGTTTTTGGTTGTGGTATTTACCAATTAGCCAGTCAATTTTATTGATTTAGAGTATAATTTAAATTAATGTGCTTAAAAATATCATTATTAATTTATTTTTACAACGGACACCATACAGGACAAGGAATGTTCCTGCGAGGACCATCGCGGAGGATCTTACAAAACAGCGGAGGAGGTCCTTGGAAAGGATTACAACAGAGAGTGTGTTAGATTAAAATTTAATGTAGGCGTAAAGAGTATTAATAGTTTGATCTTAATGGCTTTCGTGTAATTGTAAAGGATACAATAAATGGCTGTTCTTTTAGATGATAATAAGCTTTGGAGATTAATTGGGAAATACATTCCACACCTTGACATTTCGTGATACAGTTTATTAATATTTTGTGTTTGTAATGTGCAACTTCCGAATGTTTTTTTTTTGGAAGTTGCACATTACTAACACAAATATTAATAAACTTCGGAAGAGGTTCCTGACATAGATGTTTTTAAAATAAAAAATGCAATAAAAAATGTAACAAACAATAAATAAGCCGGAGAAGATACCCCCATCTTCTGTCTTCTTCCGTGCTTCCTGAAATGTTAAAAGATGGCGGGGAGAAATTATTAAACCACCTAAAATACTTGTTTAACCAGTGTTTAAAAGAAGAAAAGATACCATCAAACTGGACTAGCGCCATAGTGGTTTTGCTACAAAAAATGGATACAAAACAAGATTGGAAAACTACAGACCAATAAATCTCCTATCACAAGTGCATAAACTGTTTACAAAAATTTTATCAAAAAGACTCACAAATAAACTTGACCAGTATCAGCCATGTGAGCAAGCAGGCTTTCCTAAGGGATTCGGCACAAACAATCATCTCCAAGTAGTTCGAAATCTTATAGAAAAGACCAAAGAGTATAATATGCCACTATATCTAGCTTTCGTAGATTTCCAAAAGTCATTTGATTCTATAGAAATACTAGCTATCCTAAATTCATTACAAAACAGCCGTGTAGACAAATATAATCCAGAACATATATGATAAGGCAACTTTGACAGTTAAACTCCATACACAAACAAACCCTATAAAAATCAGAAAGGGGGTAAGACAGACAGACAAATTATTTACATTGTGCTTAGAGGACATCTATAAAACGTTTGACTGGGATAATAAGGGAATTAGTAGATATAAATGGCAAAAGGTTAAACCACCTTAGATTCGCAGATGGCGTTTTACTCATTTCAGATAATGTCCAGGATTTAAAAGAAATGTTATCAGATTTAGAACAAAAATCATTGGAAGTAGGATTGAAAATAAATACTGCTAAAACAAAAAATTATAAACAGTGAGGGCATACGAATCAACATCATGCTAGGAAGCAACGTCATTGAAGATGTAGAAAGTTATATCTATTTAGACAGACAATTAGCATAAATAAAAACAACCAAAAAAAAAAGAGATAAACAAACGAATTACACGACATGGAGAGCGTTCAGCAGTTTGGGAGAAGTATTTAAAAGTAACATAGAACAGCAACTAAAAACCAAACTGTTCAACCAAAATATTCTACCAGTTCTCACTTACGCTTTCGAAACATGGACATTGACAAAACGAAATAAACAGTCACTGGCGGTTGCACAGAGAGCAATGGTGTGAGCAATGCTGCGGGTAAGTTTACAAGATCGAAAACTCAATACTTGGATAAGAAGTAAAATGAAGGTGGAAGATGTAATAGTAAGGATACTGAAACAGAAGTGGAGGTGGGCCGGCCACGTGGCAAGATTGGAGGATAATAGATGGACGAAAGTGGTAGTGGAATGGAGACCTAGACAAGGAAAAAGATATAAGGGAAGAGATGGATGAGATGGAAGGACGATATTAAGAGAGTGGCAGATTATGACTGAATTCAAAAAGCGAAGGACAGACAGAGATGCAAAGCATTGGAAGAGGCCTACATCCAATCTGGATCGATGTAGGCAGATAGATAGATAGACTGTGCAACTCAAAAAAATATGTTGTAAATCTAGAATTTCTCCACACACGCATTCTGCTGAATCTTGGTACCCCAGCTTGTACTTGTATTTGCTAAACAAGGCATGGTTGCTTCTTATTCTGCAAATTGTTTGAATACACCTTCTGTTACTTTCATTAGTAAAGGTATCAACGATAACTTTCTTTAAAGCTGGGATTAGACTTGTGATATGAGTTTGTCCAAAGGGGTTTTTAATTACTTTTGAACATTTGGAAATAATCAGTTTTGGGTACTTTATATTCCCTTGTTTGTGAGTTCATTGCTGCTGCTTGTTTGGTTAGACAATCTACCTTTTCGTTTTGCGACAACTTAGAATGATCCAGACTATTTCGACTGTTTTATTGATAACATTCACTTCCTTACCTATGCTCACGATTTCAGCCATAAAATGATCTACTGCTATTTTTACCTATGTACTTGATCTTCTCTACGGCACTTTTGCAATCTGTGAAAATAACAAATTTCGAAGATGGAAGAGTCAAACAGTATTTAATCGCTTCTTTGATAGCTATAACTTCTGCGGCGTAATTAGACATAGAGGCTGGTAATTGAATTAGCTTATAAATGTTAAGACTGGAATGGAGAAATGCACAACCCACTTGATGGTTATGCTTCGAGCCATCAGTAAAAACATGTTCATAATCCTTCCATTTAGAGATTAAATCGTTCTGAAACTATGTGTTCCGAACGGATTCTGGAATATTTTCATATCCTGTTTTTAATTATGTTCTTGGTATGAAATTGTATGTATCAAGATTAATGCTGTAACAAGGCATTATTTTAGAACTGTATATATCTCGAGTCTAATTGTCTAAATCCATAAAACTTTCTGTTAATAAAGGAAGCTTTTTCTTGTGAGGCGCCAGTAAGGAGATATAAGTCCTAACACAGTTAGATTATAGATTTTGCTGATATATGGACTTTTCTTAGATTTCATGGTGGTTACAAATTTATCGCTCTTCTTAAAGAAAGCGACGGTTCAGCTAACTACCTGTAATACTTCTACAGGCATGTTTTGTAGGTATCCAACGCAAAATCTCAGGCATTTATTTTTTATTATTTCAATTTTTTTCAAATTGTACAAGCTCCACCGTACAATATACATCCATAATCTAAGATAGACCTAACTAGGGATTTGTAACAAAGAATAGTAATATCAGGTTCGTACCCCCATTTTTGTCTACTAAATGTTCTAATGATGTTAACATCCTCCAGTTTTTCAAATAATGCGGTTGATATGATCTTATCGTCGGCGAGAAATTGTGAGAAACGCTTTCAGCTATGGTTACTATTGTATCTGAAAAGACAGACAGTAAATAATCACTAACGAAGCACTGATCTGTTTACCCCAGAATTTGTGTTTTCTCGTAAAAGAAAAATCGTAGACAAAATTATAAAACTGTGAAAAGGCCACTCTACCATAATACTATACGTTGCGTATACGCGACGGCGTAGTTTAGTGTAGCTGTTACTGAATATACGTTAACTCCACTAACCTCCACCACACCTAACAATGTCTACGTTCTGATGATGTTAACAGACCCCCCCCCCCCCAGTTTTTCTAATAATGTGGTTGATATGATCTTATTGTCGGTGAGAAATTGTGAAAAACGCTTTCAGCTATGGTTACTATTGTATCTGAAAAGACAGACAGCAAATAATCACTAACGAAGCACTGATTTGTTTACCCCAGAATTTGTGATTTCTCGTAAAAGAAAAATCGTAGACAAAATTATAAATCAAAAAATATTTGTTTTGGCGTCAAAGACGAAGTTATGAAGGGAATTTTAAATCACAACTTTTTTTCGCAATGCTTGCTGTTCCTGCAGATGTAGGAAGCACCAACTAATCACTATCCTATCTCCTACAGAATATTTAGAATTCGGGAAATGAGAAATTGGAAAAAGCACGAGTATAACTGTATATTGTATCTGTACATGGCAACAAGCGCTAACGAAACACTAGTATGGTATATAGATATCGATATTAAATAGAAAATGTGGAAGTAAGTTTGATAAAAAAATAGAGCTTAATTGCTTCATCACTAAATAAGAATTTGTGAATGAAACTTGAAATCAAAACAGTTGTTTCTGAAATCTGTTGTTTTCGCAGAAGTGAAAGCACTAAGGAAACACTAACCTATGTATTTCCTGTTTAAATAACCTGAATTTCAGAATTGTGAAAAACACATCAGCTATAATTGCTGCTCTATCTGAAAATGCAAAAACACGCACTAACGAACTACTGGTAAATGTTCAGATGTTGACTTTGTCGCTATTAAATAGGAAGTTACATTAATAATTATGTTTTGAAAGAATCTTTAAATTGAAGAATCTTTTTCGCACT